>NIVC01002271.1:0-12500 GCA_002269645.1 Macrostomum lignano | reverse complement strand
TGCCTATAGAATTTTTGCACCAACTTGAGCAGATGGTTTACAGATACTATGTCAACAACTGCGTCAACATGCTTCTTCTTTATACTATATATATATACGAACACACTGACACAGAAAATATTAAATAACTTAAACCAAGTTTACATTATACTACTTGTTCAACTATACTTACATCTTAAGTGAAATGAAGCGATCACGTCAGCAGGAATTGGCCGAGCGCTATGTTAAACAAGGTAAGATAATCACCTACTCTAGTTCAGTTTTCTTTTTTAGATTGACTGTTCGCTATAGTTTAGTTTCTAGATTGATTGTTAGTTCGGTTTCTGTTTAGACCGATCCTCTGTTTGTTCAGTCTCTAGATTGATTGTCTGCTAGCTCGGTTTCTGTTTAGACTAATACTCTGCTAGTTCAGAATTTCTAGATTGATTGTCTGCTAGTTCGGTTTCTGTTTAGACTGATTCTCTGCTAGTTCAGTTTCTATATACATTGTATACATGCACCTATACCAAATTTCCCTCATCTTATCCATTATTATAGCATTCAAGAATGGTTTCTTCACGCGGCCACCTCCAGATCAGTGCAAACGCATTTGCCACGACACCACCACATCCAATTCTGCTGCAAGAGCATCATATTCTACATCTCTCGCCAGAGTAACCTCGATTCATGTCGAGAGACAGACAACTGAGCTAGATCGCATTTACACAAGAACTGATGTTATTCAGTCAATTAGGCAGCAATCGAACCCACGACCAACTGACCAACTGCAGTATGCACCACCACCACCATCACCAACCAGCTACAATGACCCAACAAAGCAAACTTGCAGTAAGCCTACAAGTACCAAACCAACGACAGCAACTGAAACACCATCATCATCAATTGCTATTTCTACCCAAGTTCAACCGCTGCTAAACTCGCCAATTATTGTACAGAAGGACATCAAGTCTGTAAAAGTCTCTCAAATGAGCACAGGCTTCTACCAAGTAGAATTACCAAAGACCTGTAATACAACTCAAGTATTTGAATATTGGGACCTATCTTAAAAAGACATTTTTTCTAACTCTTCATAAAATTTTGCCAGCAATGTGTCCAAGTAATTGCTCTTTTAGTATATATCAAACAAGTCTGTAATCAATAATATAATCTCTATAAATTCATTATTCTAAAAAATTCTTTCAATTTTATTCGCCATTTATTGAAATTATTTAATTCAATATAAAGTCAATATCTTGTACAGTCATCATTAAACAAAAATTATTAATCCATGCAAATAATTTTTTTTTCATACGTTTCTTTAGCCATGGTCTGGCTTTTGCCTCAACAGTATGATTTAGCTGTGGTCCAGCTTTTGCCTCAACAGTATGATTTAGCTGTGGTCCAGCTTTTGCCTCAACAGTTTTTAGCCGTGGTCCGGCTTTTTTGCCTCAGCAGTATGATTTAGCTGTGGTCTAGCTTAAAACTGCATCAACAGTGATTTAGCTATAGTCCAGGCTTAACTACCTCAACGATGATTTAGCTATAGTCAAGGCTTAACTGTCTCAACAGTAATTTTAGCTGTTGTCCAGACTTAACTGCCTCAACAGTGATTTTAGCTGTGGTCCAGGCAACTGTCTCAACAGGGATTTAGCTGTAGTCCGATTAGCTTAACTGTCCAGTTATTTAGCTGTGAGCCAAGCAGCAGCACCCGTCTCAACAGTGAGAATTAGCTATGGTCAGCTTTACCTCAACTGTGATTTGGCTGCTGTGGTCTAGCATAACTGACTCAACAGTAATTTTAGCTGTAGTCGTCCAGCTTAACCACCCGTCCAGTTTTATAACCATGGTCCAGCTTAACCACCGTCTCAACGTACAGCGATTTAGTCGTGGTCCAGCTTAACCGTCTCAACGTACAGTGATTTAGCCATGGGTCTAGTAGCAATTAACCGTATCAATAGTGATTTAGCCGTGGTCCAGCTTAACTGTCTCAACACAGTAATTTAGCTTAGTCCAAACAGCATTTGTGTGTCAACTGCACTGACTGCATGCGGTTATAGCAGCGGCAGTCATTATAGTCCCAACAAGCTGCGCGTCGCAGCATGATAGTGTAACTCTATATAGCTTCTGCTCAATATAGGACTGCAAAAGCTGAGTTACAACTATACCTTTTTCTGTTTGAAAAGTAACACTCTATATATAGGTTACTCAAGCAATCTCTTGTCACCGTGCGAGCTAAAAAATTCCAACATGCAAGCAAAACTTTCAATAAATTAATTTCATAGCACCGCGTGCAGCTTATTTTTACTCTAAAATCCAAGATTGCTAATTTTTCAAGTCGCAAAATATTTTAATTACATTCTACTTGAGAACAAAACCAATCTAATGAAGCAGCAACCAGCAGTCTTCTTATTAAACGCTTGCCATCGTGTTACTCTTGCAAATTTATAACTAGTGTGCCTAAGATTCATTAATTTTATTGTATAAAATATCAACCTACATTTGCGTAAAATTAGACCTAATCATGCAACCCACCCTAGAAACTTATGCCACCTTTGGCACGCAACAATGTCTTAATCAGCACGCAACAATTAAATTTGTTTACTAGTTCACAAACAGCATGCAAAGCTTGCTATAAATACAAGACCCGAAATGGTCAATTTTTCATGAGCTCAATCATTACAGCAAAAGAAATACTATATTCAATTGCTTGTAAGACATGGCAGCTTGCATCAAGACGGAGTCAATTGTACGCTCCGACTCGAGTCCGATTTTTTACGTTGGAGAGCAGTCTACAACCACGACTGGTTCGTCCTGCCAGTTTCGATCTATTGCGTGGAAACCATCAATCGAGTGTACAAAATGGTACCCAATTATATTGCAAACCAAGGCTCCAATGGAGCTTTTTCGTGGAATCGCAGAAAGGCCAGAGCTCGATCATCCGTCTTGCAGACACGACTCTCGCGACGCAGTAAGTGTCCAATTTCATCCAGACAGCTGCGATAAGGAACTCTTCCACTCTCTCCGGTGAGCACCATATTAAATTTATACAATGAATTTTAGGAAACTATATTCATAATTTATATAATGTTTTGCAGTCAAGTCGAAAAAGGTCTATCGGTCAAGTTGAACGAGATTCAAGATGCTCGACCCTTGGCACGACTAACAAAACCAGCTCATCAGCATGCTAACGACGTCCTCGAGTTTGTGCCTCAACAATGGCTGGCTATAAAGCCTGCTTACCCTTGTGCCACAATCAGGATCAGCAACGATCATCCACACGGGAAGGAGGTGTCCATTTCCGATTTCAAAGGTGTCAGCGGTACCTACCAAATGACAGTGCAAGCAACGAGCTTGTATTGTCCAAAAGGCTGCCTCGTCTGGCGCATTACATTCGCTGTGCGCTCTCTGACACTCATAGAATCTTCCGACAACATGTTGCAGCGCCTCGACATGTTCAAGGGAGTGCTTGCACACCTACCCGCGACCAAGTCAGCAATTAGAAGCAGGAGTCCGTCCCCAACATCTACCTGTGAGCAAGAAGAAGCAAATGAACAAAGCCTGCAGAATTCAAGCCAGGTGACACCTGCCAAGTCACCTGCAAAGCGTCGGTCTACCACCACCGTATCGAAGAAGTCGACTACATCGAATGCAGCGCCAGCCTCTATTGAACCGCCGCCTAAAAAGCAAGTTCGAAAACGCAGCGGTGCAAAACAGCAAAACAATTCTGCCGAAGCTGGTGCAGATGGCACAGACTGGGTGGAGGCTCCACCAGCAAAGATCTTGGTGAGTACACCTGCCTCTGGAACCAGGGTAGCGTCCAAGGAGACAGCATTTTTAAAGCGTGCTGCTGCGGACGCTACTACAGCTAGCGTGTCTTCATCGGACGACTCGTACAGCAGCTCTGATGATGAGTAACAAAATTTTTGACTAATTTTATCCAAGTTTTAACTAACTTATTCCACTATATTTATCAAATTTTTGGCTAGGGAAATATTATTTTTTAGGGAAAAGCTCAAAACATTTTTTGCTACTCCTTGTACGCTAACCAGGTTTTGTAATTTAATATTAGAATTTACGATAGTATAGTCATGTTTAACTTTTCTTATTATTTATTTTCCGTTTTAGCGACTTGTCCTATTAATAGTTACTGCGAGTCTGAAGCTGCACCCGTTTGAAAAATTGATTTAAAGCAGACCAAACAGAAGCTACAGACCAGAAACCGGTTTTGCAAACTATTCCTAAGCCGACCAACAATGCTAAAGACAATTTATTCAAATGCTAAAATCCAACTTTATCCAGCAGGAAAACTAACTATATATGGCTGTAAATCAAATTCTCAGATAGTCTCAGTTTTACGATTTATCAACGACACTATTAATTGTGTAGATTTTGATTCAGTAAAAATTCAGAGCAGTACCTATGTCGGCTTTATTGGTCATCTTTGGCCAAAATTCGGTTTCTCTAGTCTAAAAAGATATGCAGGCTACTATTCGAATTATCTGGTTGGATACGATGCAGAAAATTTCCCACAAGCAGTTTCTGTTAGATCAGCATCAAAACCAAGGCTTTTTTGTAACATATTTTTTTCGAAAAAGTTTGTTATTATGGGCGTTCAAAACACTCATGAATTGAATAATATTCTTAACCATGTCAAGGATTTTTTAATCTCTGTTAATAACTAAACTTAACAAGTAAACAATTGCTGTCAAATCGCAGTTGCGATGCATTCTTTTACAAACATTTTGTCTTTTTTTATTTATTTACCAATTGTTTTCTCTAATAGTAAACGTGTCAGCTATACCTATAACTAACCAAATCATCATTTTTCTTACAGCCGCAAATGACAAACCGGATCATCTATTAATATTATGCTCGATACGCTCGTTGTCGAGCTAGGTGCACACAATGCCGCGTGCACAATGCCAAATCTGCAGAAAAAAGTTCAGTAATCAAGCCGAGCTGCATGCTCACTCGCATGGTGCTTGTTTTTCACCGCAACGATTACTGACCGGATCGCTGCAAAACCTGATCGAAAACCCACCAGATGGGTGGTCCATCGCTTTGCGCGAGTCAGCTCATCGTGGTCGGGTAAATTTTGTCGAATTTACTCCCACTCTTGAACAACAAGGCAACAGCTCTGGCGAGTTACTTCCTGGCGAGTTGATTGCGTCTTTAAGAGAACCAATATTTAAAATATTGGAAAAAATTGGCTCACCCAGTTTATTAATAAGAGTCTGCTTTCACTTGAAAGTGACACTATTTCGACCGAAAACAGCAGCAGACGACAACGATGGCTCGAGCAGCGAAGAGATCATTTCGGTCTATTTTAATACCAACATTGCGACAATATCATTTGATGAGACGATTGCAAACAGTGACATGCTGTTATCTCCCGAGGCCTACAATGACTGGTTCGCACGCGTTATTAATCAGTTGTTAATAAAAATTGACAATTTTCAATCTCGAGGTAGTAATTGGCAATATAGAGCAATCGAGCAGCTAGACTTGATGCTCTGCGTTTATCGCAAAAGCCATGCAAGCACACTGTCAACAAATACGTCCCACGGTGGTGTGGGGGCGGGCGGCGGCAGTGGTGGTGGTGGCGGCGGTGGTGGTGGTGGTGGTGGCGGCGGCGGCGGCGGCGGCGGCGGGCGCGGGGAGTCCGGTCCAGTCCGGTCCGGTCCAGTCCGGTCCGGTCTGGTTAAGCAGCAATCGTTTAAAGTTCCAGTCTCAATCGGTCGCAAAGCTGGAGCAGTACTGCTTCTAAAGCCGCACAGAGCAGTTTAAAGCATCAAGACTATTTAAGAGTCTTACACAAGCGACAACTTGTGTTTTCGCGCATACAGTCCA
Source organism: Macrostomum lignano (assembly GCA_002269645.1). NCBI lineage: Eukaryota > Metazoa > Platyhelminthes > Macrostomidae > Macrostomum > Macrostomum lignano. The sequence goes on along the minus strand of NIVC01002271.1, from coordinate 6,671 downwards.
TTCGTTCTCGAAAACAGAAAGTTTTTTTTGATGCAACAAAGAAAACTTGCACTAAGCTTCTTCGATACGAAGCGATCCTGGACAAGTTCAATTAATTCGCTACCCTTTGGACACTGGCACTTGGCTAATTAATTAACAATATGCTCTGATCTCTTTTGTTGTACAAAGTAATAGCATGCTATAGAAGACTGTAACCCATCATTAATTTTTTCATTGATCATTATTTACAATAAATAAATGATACCGGCATTCGTTTAAATTATAATTTTAGCACTTTTTTGTGTTTAATTATTTGAAAAAGTATATTTTTTATAGTTAGATTCTCAAGACTAAGCTTGTGTTTGTAGTAGACGTAAATGTAGTGCTATCGTTCATGTTTCAAGAAAAAAAACTTTTTTTTAAACTTTCAGCTACAAGAATCGACATGAATCCCGAGCAGCAGCAGCAACAACAACTAACTGATCGTAAGCTTTTAGTTGAACGTCTATACGATTCGGCAACGATTCCGACCCGAAAAACTGTCGGGTCGATCGGGTATGATCTTTGCGCTGGCGTCGATGGTACCATTCCGGCCTACGAGTCCCGGAGTGTGCGAACCGGACTCAAAATTCGCTTACCGCCTGGTACCTATGGCAGGATAGCGGGACGTTCCAGCATGGCTCTGCACAGCTTATTTGTTGGCGGTGGCGTAATCGACCCCGACTATACTGGTGAAATCTGTATAGTCTTGTTTAATTACAGTCCGGAAGACTTTGAGTACTATGCCGGGCTCAGTATTGCACAACTGGTTCTGGAGCAGGCCGTGCTTGCTTCAGTCTATGTGACTGAAGCAGACAATTCGATTCGGATGATTGAGCCGCCGACCAAGCGGCGCGGCTTTGGCGGCTTTGGCAGCACTGGCCAATAAGTATAATAATAATAATAAACTGATTTTTTTCTTTGGTGATTGGTGCACTATGCGAGAGCTTTGTAAATACTATAAGCAATTTTAAAAATTTATGCCTAAAATATATGTTGTAAAAATGTCTCCAGCGAAAGATCGAGGTTTTAAAAAGAAAAAGAAGAGCATTCGTAAAAAGAAGAAATCTATTAGAAAGATTAATAAAAAGCAACAAGGTTATGGTGTCGTAAATTGGTTAATTAATCATTTACCATTTGAAGCACATTTACCCGGCGGATATCAGTTTTGTGGTCCAGGTACGCAACTGCAAGCTAGGCTAGCAAAAGGACAACGAGGAATTAATCGGCTTGACAATTTGTGCATGCTTCACGACGTGGCCTATGATAAAAATTCTGACGTGCAAGAGAGGTTAAAAGCTGATAAGCTATTAGAATCTGGTGCACGAGAGATTGCCCACGATCCGTCTACTGGTTGGAAAGAAAAACTAGCTGCGAAGTTGGTTACCAAGGTTATGCAAGTTAAGCAACGCTTTGGTGCTTGAAAATGCAGCAGCCATACAATATGCAACTAGCTCACGATTCTACATTTATTATTGCTGGACCTTCAAACTCGGGTAAAACTGAATGGACGTTGCGTTTGTTGACTGAACGAAAAGAATTATTTGATAAAAAACCGTGCCGTCTTGTTTGGTGCCATGGATCAAGTTTGAAACCAGACGATCAACAACGAATTAGAACATGCTGGCAAAAAAGCGGTCTTGACCCTATTGTTTTTGTACCCGAATTCACACCACAGATGATTAATCGTTTTTTACCACACGATTTGGTTGTTGTTGACGACTTGCAAAGCGAGATTGCTAAGTTGCCAGAATTTACTAGTATGTTTACAAAGCATGCGCATCATATCCCTTTGACTTGTCTGTACCTTTGTCAAGGTCTTTTTAACAAGTCTGATCCAGAAGCACGCATGCGAAGTTTATCAGCTAGTTATATTTGTCTAACTCGTAGTGTGCGCGATCGAACCACAGTTGAACATCTCGGTCGACAAATGTATCCGCGTAATAGTAGGTTTCTAGTGAATGTGTATGAAGACGCAACAAATAACAAACCTTTTTCATATTTATTCATTGACCTGCGGCAAGTGACACCAGATTTTTTACGATTGAGAACAGGAATATTTTCTGGTGATGAACAAGTTGTCTATACTCGTGAATGTGATGCAAAGTTTGTGTAATATTATTATAAGCAAATTATAAACTGTTGTCAATATTAGTTTGTGTTTTATTTCAAAATGAGTTTTTACGTTTTTTTGCCGTCAAACGATATCAGTTACGAAACCAACTCGCCTAATGAATTTCGAGTGCGACTAACTGAACCAATAAATTTATTGAACGGATTCTTCGAGGTTGCACTAGTTGAATTACTGTGCCATGGAGCAATTACGACGCCAAATGCTCATCGTGAGCGTCGATTTGAAGTTCCATATTTTGCGGACATTGACTCAATAATACGATTAAAGAAAAACTATTGGGGTCGTGTTTGGGCAGAGGCAGACTTGGATGCTTACGTTTCCTGGCAACCGTCTGGTACAGATGAAAAATTTGCCTGGCTTTTACGAAATTCAGGCGAAAAAACTATTGGATTAGAACTACCAGTTACATTTATGGACGCTTTCAAATTTGACTCTTGGAAGAAACTTTCTGGACTTGTCTCGGAAAAATTATCAAAACCTGCCGCTGGTAGTGTACAACCACCGGATGGTTCATACTTGGATTTGATAAAAAGTCTCGACAATACTCTAGCGCTAGTACCTGAGAACTATTATGTTTTTTATTGTGTTCTATCGCCTGGTGAAGCTATACGACTTGTTTCGCATGGAGACTATCTTCGAAAAACGGAAGGAGAAGTGTACATCAAAGTACACCAATATTGGTTGAGAAATCGTGTTTGGCGCATTAACAAAACCTACTTGGATGCTGTGCTACCTTCTCCGATGCCTAGTAAAACGGTTTACATGTACTGTTACACAGATATAATCGAGTATCAAGCAGTGGGAAGTACATCAGTACCGTTGCTTCGAGTTGTGGAACTCCAACAAAAGAAAAACGGAGAACTTATACGCGATAGCAGTGCATTGCAAACACCCTACTACTTGAAAACAAATCGACAACAAATTCACGAGATTTCGATTCGACTATCGGACCAGCGCGGAAAACCGTTTAATTTTGATCCGGGAGCACACGTTGTTGTCGTACTGCATTTTAAACATAGGTCGGACTAATTTATAAGCAAAGATTAATTGTGTAATAGAAAATTTTGTGAATTTGTTTTGTAAGAATGAGCGAACTAACAGAAAAAGGAAAACAAAATGCTCGCTCATTGTGTCAGTGTGCTTTTTTACTACAAATTGTTTATCGGCTAAAGCATCCAAAGCAGAGAAAAAGTTTTTTACAAACACTTTCAGAGTCGGAGATACGATGTCTAGTAGACTTTCTGTTTAATATTATTAGTGGACGTATTAAAATTAGTAACTGTAACAAAAGACGACTTGAGAAGCATCGCAGATATATACGCCAGCTTTTGGAACAGAAGACTCCAATTACTGCAAAAAGGAAAATACTTGTCCAACACGGAGGATTTTTACCTTTTTTGGCTCCAATTATTGCCGCTCTACCTGCTATAAGCACTGCGCTTGGGATAACGTCTGGAGTAGTTGGTACCGCCGCGGGAGCAGCGAATTTAATACGATCAATTCAACGAAAGTAGTAGGAATATAATGCGAACTAACGAGAGTAGTAGTTTTCAACGAATGTATCTAGTACCTGAATCTGTGTATCAATCTGCATGTCAAGGTGCAGAGCAAGGATCGTCACCAACTGCTGAGACACCTCGAAAAACTGAAGTTTTAGACGCACCGCAAGATGCTCTGGCAAAAAATATGGTGGAAATGAGAGACCAAATGGATAACTTGGACAAGGAAATGGAAAAGGAGCCAAATTACACAGCTCAATTGAAACGAAGCAGATTGGAAGACAAACTTTTAAAATTGCGCAAAGTCTATCGCACTGGAGACGAGGACAATCTGTCACTTGTTCGCAAAGGGACTACTGTAAGAAGTTCATATGCCAGCGAATCAAGGGAAATTCCTAAAGTTTTTTTACCACGTTTCGAAGCTCTCGCTCAAAACCTATTTTCGGACATGGACAAGAATGCAGAACCAATGCTGGCTAATTTGACTGATGCCGAGATACAAGATCTCATGGAATATGTTGTTCGAGACAGACCGCTTAAGCGACACGAGACTCAACCGCCTAGTGGACTAAAAACATTTTTAGACTTTCTTCGAAAACGTGGAATCGCAGCAAACCAAATCGGGCGTCATGTACGAAACGAGCTAATGTCTGCTCCAAAAACTGTTGCAAAGGAGGATCTTAGTCTGTTTGAAAATTATCAAACACTGAATTAAGTTGTTTTAAAATTACAGATTACGTTTTAACAAAATTGATTCGAGCACTATAAGCTTTTTAAAAAGGTTAATTTTTTGTTTATGAAAAATATATAGTTTAATAAGACAAACCATGTCATCTATCTTCCAAAAACTTTTGATTCGTCTCTGTGAGTTTTTTTGCATAAAATCTGAATGTGTGCCGTTTCTGGGAAAGGAGCACAACGAGGATACTGACGGAGATTCGATCGAGGCTTCGTTCTTTTGTTGCAACTGTCAAACGACTAGCATCAATCTAACTGATGATGAAGCGAGTGCGTAAGGAAATTGAAGAATTTTTGACGGATGCTTTTTTTAACTTGAACAGGCCTACTTCATTTAGTGGTAACAAGACTATACTTGTTCGTGAAGTACGTAAAAAGTTTCCACAGATTACGAACAAAGTTGCAAAGCGCGAAGTTGATAATTGGGTGCGATCAACAAATGAGCATCATTTATTTCGAAAAACACGACGAAACTTTCCAACTCCAAAAATTAGTGTGCCACCAGTTGCAAAGTTTCAGTTTCAAATCGATTTGGCAGATTTACCTCAATACAAGACGGAAAATCGAGGTTATCGTTACATACTTGTTCTTATCGACTGTTTTACTAGAGTTGTACGACTAAGACCATTGCGTACAAAGAAGCCTTCAGAAGTTAGTCAAGTATTACTAGAGATTTTTCGAAGTGGTTTTAAGCCTGTTTATTTACAAGGTGATGCTGGTATGGAGTTTCTCGGAAGAGCTACACGTCAAATGCTGAAACAGGAAGGAGTTCGATTTTTTGTTAGCCAAAGCAATTACAAGGCAAGCATGGCTGAACGATTTATCCGCTCGTTAAAGGAACGTCTATTACGATACTTTCGAGCAAAAAATTTACCTCGATGGTTTGACATTTTACCGCAATTGGAAGATAATTTCAACTCTAGTCCTCATCGATCCTTGAGTGGAGAAACACCAAAACGGGTAGAGACAGACCCGCATTTACAAGGAATTTTGTGGGACAAAATGTTTGCGAAGTCGTACACTAAAAAGAATGAGAATAAATTTAAAGTTGGTGATTGGTTAGAATTACACGACGTCGAGGAACATTTGAAAAAGGATACACTACGACTTGGAGTAATTCAAAATATCGCATTCATCGTGTACACTTGACAGACCCGCCAATGTACGAATTAGTGGACCCTGAAGATGGATTTGAAGTGCTGAAAGGAAGGTTTAACCAAGCGGAACTAATGTTGGTAAACGAGACAGATGAAACACCTAATGAAATTGAAAAAGTTATTGAAACTGATCGAGCGAAAAATGGAAGTCGTCTGTATCTAGTAAAATGGAAAGGTATGCCAATCTCAAGAAGTCAGTGGTTAAACGAAAATGATCTTGACGCAAAGACTGCTAAACTATTTTCTAAAGTGTATAAGTAACACATGAATTGGGATTGCATGACGAAGAGAAGACTGTTGAAATGGATCCTATTTTTGCTTTTTATTCTGGTCCGAATAGATCTGCTGAAGGTGGAGGTGGATATGGCATTCCTGTTTACGAAGGTTACGGTTTTTTGTCAAATTTGGCGGACAGATTGGTGTATCCTGTACTACGCAACGCAAAGAAAGATTTCTTGGATCGTGGTCTGGAGTATTTGAAAAGTGCGACAGCAAAAATTGGTATGGGTCGGAAGCGTCACTTGGACACAGAATCGAGCGAAGAGATGTTTAATACAACTGCAGTTTCGAGACCAAAGCGAAGGAAAAGAACCAGTGGAGTGGCTATAAGCTTAGGAAAGAAGAAACGGCAAAAGAAACGACGAACAAGACAGTGTGGAAAGGGACGCGTGAACAAAAGAAAACGCAAGAAGACCGGTGGTATAGGAAAACGTCGAACTGCTACTGCAAGCAAGAAACTTTTTAGTCTGTTTGAAAAGTAGCATGAACCATTTGCTTGGACCTGATATTGCTGCTCTTAAAAGTGAATTGTCGCTATTTGATCAAAGTCCTGTTCAGTTTAGTGTTTTGGATAATCGATATACTAACATTCAACCGCAACATGGTATTACAAAAGGATCACCTATCGAATTTGAAGTTGTGCCTGCAGGCGATTTGTATTTGGATCTACAAGAAACTGTGCTCACGGTATGCTTCAGCGTTAGTGATAGTGAAGGTGAACCTATAGATGCAACGAAAAATTTTGTTTGTTTGAATAATTTGGTTATTGGAACATTGTTTGAGGACGTTCAATTTACTATTGGCGATACTGTAGTTGAAGGTGGTAGTTTTATGTATCCATACAAG
>NIVC01002270.1:17500-43462 GCA_002269645.1 Macrostomum lignano | reverse complement strand
GGATTGACGAGATCACCGACGACACGTAGGCTCTGTCCGGGTCTGCCGCTGGGCGCGGATGGCGGGGTGGAGTGGGACTTTATCAATTCGAGTTTTAGATTCGCATCAGTGCTTGATAAATTAATTTAGACAGACAGACAGACAGACAGACAGACAGACAGACAGACAGGCAGGCAGGACAGACAGACAGACAGACAGACAGACAGACAGACAGACAGACAGACAGACAGACAGACAGAGAGACAGACAGACAGAGACAGACAGGCAGACAGACAGACAGACAGACAGACAGGCAGACAGACAGACAGACAGACAGACAGGCAGACAGACAGACAGACAGACAGGCAGACAGACAGACAGACAGACAGACAGAGAGACAGACAGACAGAGAGACAGACAGACAGACAGGCAGGCAGACAGACAGACAGGCAGACAGACAGACAGACAGACAGACAGACAGACAGACAGACAGACAGACAGACAGACAGACAGACAGGCAGACAGACAGACAGACAGACAGACAGACAGACAGACAGACAGAGAGACAGACAGACAGATAGACAGACAGACAGACAGACAGACAGACAGACAGACAGACAGACAGACAGACAGGCAGGCAGACAGACAGACAGACAGACAGACAGACAGACAGACAGAGATAGATTATCTTCTTGGAATTTAAAAAGAACATAAAATTAGTCAGTGGCACAACTAGAAACTTGCTAAAGAAGTGTGTAGATTCTAGGAGGTAAAGACCCAAATGGAGTTAGAGAAAACAGGCCTATACTTTGGCAAAAAGTCAACATATTTTATTTTGCTATTTTTCTATTTCTGCCAAAAAATCATGGCCACTTTTTTTCTCCTAGTTATTCACACTAGAATTTGACCATTATTATTAATGAAAGAAAGCTGAGTTTAATAACAATAATTAATTTACTTAAGTAGCATTGTTTCAAGTTTGTCTTTGCTAATGGCTAGAAGAGTAACCTATTAAGGATTAATTGAATATTAGGCTATATTCAATAAATCTAATTTATAGTATTAAGCCATTGTTAAATATAATAGAATTTTTTATTACTTCCAACTTTATATGCTTGTTGGTTGTACTCTAGATCATGCTACATATACACTAGAATAAAAAACTATAATATCATAGAATACATTGATTATATATAGAGTATATAAGCATTAAAAAATCTATAAATATATATATACTTTACTTAGCATACAGTCTAGGTACTTAGCACAATTTTTTCTTTCTTGATTAATGTTCTAATATCGGTATTATGGTCTTTGATCATCTATAATGAATATAGATTTCATATTGATATAGACTTTAATAGGCTTGATATGTATCTTAATTTATACTAGCTATTTTGATTATGGCATAGCAAATAGAATGATGCATATATATACATCAAATTATGCCATTTCCCAACAGCTTATATTTAAAAAAAATCCTAGCATAAATATGCTCTTTAATATGGTTCTCAATGTGTTATATCTATTAATTTTTTGCCTAATAAATTATTTATAGTAATTTTATATATAATCAAATATTCCCTAATTCTTAATTATATAAATTAATATATTATATTTTATACAACATATAAATATATAAGCCTCAATTTAAAGATTTACAAAAAACAAGAGCTATTTTAAAATTGGTGCATCTTCCTTTTTGTAACAAACAAAAGTCAGAACATTTTGATAAAAAGATGGTACATAACCAAGATGGCCACACACCAAGATGGCCATAGCTCTAAGTGTCTAAATAGATTATAATAAGCCTAGGTCTATATATTTCACTTATAAAAATATATTCACTCATTCACTTATTTCACTTATTTTATTTTAAAAGATGCTATATTGGAATTGTATTATATTAGGCCCTTATATTATATAGTCATTCCTTTAGCTTTAGCTCTTATTTTAGCTTGACCTATAGATATTTATTCACTACATCAAGCAAGTAGCCTAGGGCCTAGCACAAAATAAATACCTTGCCTTGTTGCATATTTATCTTTATTATCTCTATTTATCTTTATTATCATATTTATCTTTATTCTTGTATAGCATTACTACTAGTAGCAATGGTTTCTTAATAAATAGATAGGGATAGATTTGATAGATGTAATAATAGAGAATAAATTGGCATAAACATTGAAAAAGATTAAAGTTTTTGTATTATAGGTAATTAGTTTCAAATCTATTATTGCATTAGTATTTATGAATATGATTGATTAAACATAATAATTAATATAACAATAGCTATTATGTTATTAATTAATGATAAAAAGATTAATGAAAGATATTCAATGTTGTGGCTATCTTGGTGTGTGGCCATCTTGGTCTAATGGTCTTACACCAAAAAGATAGTAGTAAAAAGATAATAGAAATAAAAACAAAAAAATATTATTGAATGTGATAATACTATATTAAAGAATTTAGATATCATAATTTAGTGAAATTATAAGTTGTTGTAAAGCCAAAAGAGAAAAAAAATGCAGCACTTATTTTGTTATAATGTAGATATAAATATCAAATGTATTAATGTAAAAAGGTCAGGCTTGATTTTGATTGTTACAATATAAAAATATAAAAATGTAAAAATTTTTAAATTTTGATATAGGCCCATACATGCGCAACCTCCAAAATTCGGTCGGCCGTGCGACTTAGTTTTTAACAAAATGCGACATAGTTTTTGGCCAAAAATGCGACTTACATGTGAAAAAACCGTAAAGCAAATTTAACGCAACTTTGGGTAAACGGCAGAAGTAACTATGACTGTCTTATTAAGCCAAAATGCCTCGTCAGCTACTTAGTACTACTTCGGAATTTTTTTGGGTGGGCATTTTTGCGACTTCCTTGGTTGGCCGCCAAATCGGTCGGCTGGATCGGCCGACTCGGCCGACTGTTGCGCATGTATGTATAGGCCTATGGCTATATGACAAAGTCACATTTCCTATTTTGGCATAACTAAGATGGGCTCTATACCTAAAATTTTGCCTTTTATTTATATTAATACAATTTTCAAATTCAAAAATTACAAACACAAATTTATATTTTATATACAAAAATTCTCAATACCAAATACTTTATTGATTATAATGTGCACATGAGAATTTTTCTAGCAGATGGTCATTAGGTCACCTATGTATTCCATGTAACACAAATGTAATATTAATTATATAAATTAATCTATATTAATTATATAAATGTAAAATGTAATATGTAACATAGCTTTTTGCAGCCCATTTGGGCTTATGCACATCAAATTTAATCTAAGATATGTTTGCCAATGTAATAGAGCTTTTGTCTATGGTAGCAAGGCTGGCATAGCAGCATTTAATTTGGTCCAACAAGCATCCATTTGGTCCATTTAGTTCATTTGCAGCTCAGTCCAGAATTGTGGACCATAGGCCTATGCTAGGCTGTTGAACGAATGTCATTGGCTTGTGATCGAAGCACTTGATGGAGGTGAACACCCAAAAGACATTGCAAGGTTATTGAATATAAAAGAAAAGGTGGTTTTCAGCATCCAGCAGCATGTTAAAACTCTGATGGCAGAGATTGCAAGTCACTTGAGAGCCTTAGGTCCAACTGCTACTCAATGCAGTTGAGATGAATCCTTTTTTGATGTTGCAGAAAATGCAGTATAAGTTGAAAGAACAGTTCCAGTTGGTTATCAGATTTCGACTATCAGCAGAGCTCTGGAAAAGCAACTGAAAACTTTTGGTAGAGACGCTGACATTTCAGCAATGCACAACAACCTGCAGATGCCAGATGGTTAAGAGAAGGCAAGAGTTTGTCCAATGGCTCATGAGTGTTTAGACCAAATGGATGCTTGTTGGACCAAATCAAATGCCGCTGCACCAGCCTTGCTACCATAGACAAAAGCTCTGTTACATTGGCAAACATATCTTGGATTAAGCTAAATGCGCGTAAGTAAGCCCAAATGCCATGGGCTGCAAAATGCTATATTACTATAAGTATAATACTTTTTAGACAAATATGAAATAAATAAATTTATTTTTGTAAGACATTTTATTATAACATATTTTAAAACATTATTATATTTTTGTTAGACACAGTATGAGAACTGTTTAAAAGTTATTTAAAACTCCATTAAACTTAAATTACAAGAGATAAAAATTACTCACTGTTTGTTCTTTTATTTTGTCCTTATTAATTAAAGAGTCTAACTTAATCGAGTGACAAAAAACTTAATACATATTTCTAAAAGTACATTATTTCAGTATGTGCTCAATGAATAGAAAAAATTCCGCAACCGATTGTGAAGCAAACTGAAATAGAATATTTAAAGTATATTTCACCCACGGGTTTAAAGACCATATTTTTTCGATTTGACGGTTTTCAAAGAAAGTAAGTAGTAATAACTGTATTGTTAAATTTTTTTAAACTTTAGCAAAATTTATATCATAACTTGTTAATTTTTAACTAACGACAAAACTTTGTAATTATATTTTTTTATAACAGTTTATTTAAAAAGTATTTTACTTGTTGCATTTTCTACTGTTACTAATTGCTTCCGATTTAACAATTTCAAGTTTTCTTTGTCAGACTGATTAATTTAATTTAGTCGTATTAGAACTTGTGTGCATGTTTCTGCAAAGTGATGAGGGATGCACCGTTCCTTCTAGGCAATTTTTGAGTATTTATAACATTTTTATCATGTTTTTATAACCCCTTAAACTGTACCACACCACCATTACTTTGAATCATATATTATTAGAATAATAATTTTTGCATTACATTTTGCATAATTCGCTGGCGACTGGCACTGGCGTAATGACGTATGGCCGCAAATTACTAAACCTTATTACAGTTGCATTTGTGATAGACCTTAACGGCTTTAAAGATTATTCTTTATTCACTATTCAATTCACCCATAAACCTAAGTAGGCGATAAACAGTAGGGAATTGATGGAAGTCAATCATTCCAATCCTGGAATTTGCTTAAAATCCTGGCATCACAGGACTCCAGGGCTCTGGGAATCTGACTGGGATCCTAGAAATACTGCGATCTGGGGATTGACTTTTCTACCCAAAGGTTTTTTGTATGAAGCTTAAGTTATGGCATGCAAAATTATATAATCCTAACATCAACACATCATATATCATCCACTCATCAGGCCCAGATTTAGAAAATTTTTGAGGGGGTAAGCAAGCTATATTAAGCACTACAACCAAATATTGAAAAGGAGACCTGGCATAGTTGCAGGCCAATAAATTATGGTCTAATTTTTTTTTGCTAGGCCCTATGGATAAGTGAGGGCCATGCTCTCTTGCCCCTTAGATTTGCCCCAATGGCTAGGGCCTATCCTATGTTATAATTATATATCATTTCTAAATATTTTTTAGGCTTTTTAAACAAAGTAAAATTTTTGTAATGTCTATTTGTTTGCAATGTTATTTCTTTTTTTATATAATAATATGTCATCTTAGCTTAGGCAAAAACAATAGGAAGTGTTTATCCCTATGGTCCTATGCTAATCATTCCAATTTTATCTATACAAATCTATGACGATAATTTCTAGCTTATCCCTATGACAGCTTATTGAAATAGCTACTACCATTCAAGTCTATAGGCCATGTCAATAATTCCAATTTTATCTATACAGATCTGTGTCAATAATTTTCAGCTTATCCCTATGGCTAAGATTGTGTAGTTGTTCATTTTTAGTCTTGTGTACTGATGTTAAATTGACATTGTCATTATTACTAGAATACTAGTATTATTAATGAAGACAGTCTTTTTGTCCTAGTGAGCTTTGGGATTGGAATTTAATAATAAATTTATAATTGTATTGATTATTTAAAGACTTCTAAGTTCCTAGGCATTATTAACATTGATGCTCCTAATATTTTGTGTTGTGTCATACATAAAGTTAGCCTAGTAGATAAAGTAGGACAAGAGTTATAAAATGTATCTAATGTCAAATGATTTATAAGAAAGGAAACTAAAAACATAAGTTCTATAATACAAATACAAGTAAAAGTAGTTAACTTTGACCTTGCTGAAGTGTAAAGACAAGTCAACTAGTTAATAAAAATAGACACAGTGTAATAATCCATTATGGTTTAGAGCCATTTTTCTTATCAATGTTTGTCTTTATTTATACATATCCATTGGGAAGACTTATCTGGACCCAATCCCTTCTTATTTTGGATGCACACTATATTGGATATGGGGTTTAGAGTTGGGCCATCTGACACCCCTCTTTTCCCTACACCATAGTGGACTAGAGAGAATCACATGCTATTGCTATTGGCTAGCCTATCATTCTCATTCTCTTTACCTTCTATCTTGTATAGTGTACACTATGCAATGCACAAGGCCCAACTTTCCATAAAAGGAGGGTTCATAATCCACCCATAGGCTTTTTCTCACTTTTAACACTAACCACTAGAGGCTTGTTTTAAACAATCAATCAATAATATTAAATGTACACTTTTGGCAAGCTTTCAAGTGTGTTTGGATCATTATAGAAGGGGGAGAAAGTGGCCAAGGCCATACCCCCCAAAGGCTAGCTGGCCCAAACAAACAAATAACAAAATAAAAGTAGAAAAGTACAATTTACATTTCAGCTTTTATAGGTCATATACAAAATTTATAATACTAATACCTATTAATAACAGTGTATTTTCACACAGAAGTAGCTACTTGCAAACCACTAGCATGTAAACAAAAACAGCTAAAATTTCACTGTTTGAGAAATTTTATAAAATTTAACCCAGAATTTTAGATATTAAAAACTTTTAAAGGAGAGTATTACTATTGCATGTGACTAAAATTGTAGTATGGTAGGTATAAGATGGTAAAACTAGTGATTGGTATTTAGCTTCTTTTGATAACTTAGCCAGTTAGACCCTGATATAGCTATTGTAACGCTAGAGCCAAATACAATGGAGAAATTAGTTTCTCTTAAATCTGTCTCTGCCAGTGCCAGTTTATATTAGTCCATTATAATAAGTTAAGTAACCAAAGTAGAATACCCACTAGTGGTCTGTTTCTAATGTTTATAAATATTAAGCTTCAATTTACTTTTGGCAAAGTATGCACTTTTGAAAATTCACCTAGAGTAATAATGGTTTGTACCTACAGGAAAATAACTATTTTGTTGTTAGAAATCAGATTAAGCAATCAAGAGTGTATTTCTATAAAAAATGTACTTTTTTCCTTTTTTTAAATATTTAAACCAGTTTTGCTCTTTCAAGAAAAAAATCATTGCAGTACCTTCAAGTACAGTTAGTTTGGAATTAAATGACAATATTGAATTGTTTTTTCTATATTCCAAAAATTATAATGAGCACTTTTACTCAAAGCAGTTTGAGATCATGATTTTGTCTATAACTTCCATATTTCAAATGTTTTAAAGAATTGAAAACTTCCACACTTGTATATCTTTGAATTGCATTATTTAATTAATATTAATAATAATTATTAATATTATTAATTATTATTAATTATTATTAATTACAATAGCAATTATACCAGCATTTGCAAAAAAGAAGCAAGAACAAAGTAGGGGATAGAGCAGAAAGAAAGGAACTTTAAAAAAGATTAGGCATAATAGATTTGAAGTGGTGTAGGACAGATAGCAACAGCAAGAGACACCCAGGGTATTGTCTAGATTATTAGGTTGATTAGGGAGGAAGACTATTATTGAGTTTATAAATTGTCTCACTGGCTAGCAGGTTTTTTTTAATTCTATTTTTGTTTATAGCATAATTATTTCATTGTCTATGCTGTAGAATTGCCTTGTTCTCAATTGGTTTTGGCTAAATTTTTTTTCCTAGCATCTAGTTTGGCAGCACATTTAGTTGCATAGTGCAAAATATCATTTCCTGATTCTACCACAAATTTTGCAGCTTTCTTGGGTGTACTTTTTAGGTAAGATCTCAGTTTTAAGCTTAAGCAGAAATTCTAAATATTTATTATTTTTAAAAATGCTTAGAAAAAAGTTTCTTTTTTTAAATCAGGCCTGAAAATATTCTTATAGATAAAGCAATTATATAGCTAGTGCTTAATATAGTTTTTTTTCTTTGAATTGTTCATGCTCCTAAGAGATGTTTAGTTGCTTGGTCATTGTTTCTTTGCCTTTATTATAATTGTCTTTAGGTCCAATGATTGTGTATACAAGAGAGAAAAACCTAGATTATGTAGTTTTTTAATGAAATTTGTTTTTTAAGGGTTGTTGGGCAATTAAGTCACAATAAAGTATATTTAGGTCAGAAATTAAATGGATCAAAATTATTCCTTATGAGAATCTTAACAATTCTTTCAAATTAATTTTTCATATGAAGATATGAAGATTTATTTATATCAATGCTAAATAACAGTTGCATTTCCACAAAATAGAGTAAGATCATTATTTATCCAGGTTTTATTAGGCAATAAGATTTGAATCAAGTATTTAACATTGATTAGGCCTAGCAATGCTATTATTGACCAAAATGTATTTTATTACCAAATCCCTCAAAATCCTAGATGACTAAGTTAAAGTATAAATTTAAAGGCATATCCTAAATTTATACTAATATTAGCTGTAAAGTATTTTGTTAAAAATATAAGAAATAAATTCTTAAACTATACTTTTAGTCTAACTCAACTCTTAGATGACTTTTACTTATAAGTTAAAGATTATTGAATTTATCCATTTTAATTGGCACAAGAATTTGTTACCAAATACCAAATACAGCTATTGCTAAATGCCTATCTATAAAATAATACTTATTCCTATAGAAATTGTTTTTGTTCTTAAATGGAATGGTGCAATATAAAAACTCAATTGTGGGTACTTAGTAATTCTCACATAGTTTCGCTAGTTTCGCTATAGGTATCAATAAATAACCATATTGGCTATATTGGCACAGTTTTATAGTTCAATAACATTTTGCTGCAGTGCAATAATGCTAACCTGCCCAGCCCACCCAGCAGAGGTCCAGGTGTGTCTCCAAGGCGCCTGCAGTCTGCATCTGGGGATTCTGGATAGAGAGTGGGATTTTTCACCCCAAGAAGCGCGGGCTTCTACCAGCCCCAGTGGGAATTGATAAGACTGCTAGGGATGGAACTGAGATAGCTGGAGGCCTTCGATTGCTTGGATGAACCAGATTCACGTTTACCTTTCGTTTAACCTTTTTTGCGACTTCAATTTCTGCTGCTGTGTGATGCAGATCTGTCAAAATTCATCTGTGCATCTGCTCCTATTCGCTCTCGGGTCTCCGGGCTCTCCTTTTCCCTTCCCACTTTTTCTAAACCGCTCTGCCCGGTCATTGGCTTGTGCAAGCGGGAAATAAACAGAAAAATAATTTGTGTGTATATACACGTCTGTCTTTATAATCCAGGTAGGCGTATTTATATTAAGCTATAACTAATCGCTTACTGTTCCAGTCAGTTCTATAAGTCAGCCACAATGACACCCAGCACCTGCAGTTTCCTGCTGACACTGTCAATACTGCTGGTCACAACAGCAGAAACAGTGGCTAAAACTAACGATACCGAATTCCGCATCACTGCCTCCGTAACCCCGGTGCCAGTGAATGTTGGCCAGTCCGCTAACCTCACCTGCCATCTGGAGTCAGCTGGCAAACAGCGGAAAACCTATTCGGTATATTGGCACTCCCCAACAGGTGCAGAAGTGGCCGAAAATTGCATCGCTTACAATATTGAGAAGCACGACATTTTCTGCAACAATCCTAATGCTAAGCTGGCTACTAAGTACACTGTTCGAATCAAGACTGTCTCGTGGAAAGATCGCGGCCTGTGGTATTGCAAATTTGTCACCAATCAGAGTTACGCTTTTCTCGACGTCAACTGTAAGTTGATTTTATTATGAGCTAGAATTTCTCCAAGGAAGGGAGAGTCAACCTCATAAGGCACACAGAGTGTACATGTCTGACAATGAGAGAAAGTCAGGGCCGTTGTACACCCGTGTGAGCGCACTGGTTGCGGACTGTCTGTCATCCTCGTGATCGCCAGGTTTGGCAGCCAGTGACATCCGAGGGCTGTGTACAAGTTTTTAATTACGCTCACACATCGTGTACAGTGTCCATTGATTTCTTATCGTCAGTAATAACAATAAAAATAAGAACTGATTACACCTGTCCTAACGGGCAGGCTGCGTACGGCTGTTCAGTCCAAGGACTGGGGGGGGGGGCGGGTCGCCACACACACCCTCAGTTACCCCAGCTAATGCTGGCACCCATTTTACAGCTGGGTGAACTGAAGCAATGCAGAGTTATGTGTCTTGCTCAAGGACACAAATGGTTCCTAGTGGGATCAGGAATCGAACCCCCGACCTTCAAGTCGTTAGTCCGACGCTCTAACCACTAGGCTACCTCCCCTCGTCAAGCAGTGTACAGTCTGTGCCTTGGAGGCTGGCTCTGACACATTGACTGTATGAATCTTACAAATTTCCTAAATGATAATTTATCCCCTTCATCAACTCAGGGCCAGCCACAATCGAGAAGTTCACAGCCACCCCAGTTGGTCAGCCCAGCCGCGACGCAGCCGCCGGTCAGCAGGCAGCTGCAGCCGCCGCTGCCAAAGCCGCCGACGGCAGTGCCGCCGCGCCCTACGACCTGACCCTAGGCGGCGGCTTGAACTTCACCTGCCGGTCTACCTGCGGCTATCCCGCTGCCCAGCTCAAACTGGACTATCGAGGCGTGAGCGTTCAGCTGCCCGATCCAGCCAATCCGAATGCCTTTCGTGTCCGTTCCGTTTCGGACAATTCCACCTGTTCGTCCGATGGCAACCTGCTCAAAACTACCGAATCCACCGTTCTGCTGCCCAACTGTTCCGCTTTGAAACTTGACGGCAAAACTAGATTTAGGTGCGCCATTGGAGACTCGGCCGAGCCAGCGATCTACAAGGATATCTACGTCTATTGTCCTGGTGAGACTGTAATATAGACTATAATATAGTGGGGCATCTCCCTGACACTCATGGCGTCTCCCTGACACTCATGGCGTCTCCCTGACACTCATGGCGTCTCCCTGACACTCATGGCGTCTCCCTGACACTCATGGCGTCTCCTGACACTCATGGCATCTCCCTGACACTCATGGCGTCTCCCTGACACTCATAGCATCTCCCTGACACTCATGGCGTTTCCCTGAGACTCACTGCATCTCCCTGACATTGTAGGGCATCTCCCTGACACTCATGGCGTCTCCCTGACACTCACGGCGTTTTCCTGACACTCATGGCGTTTCCCTGACACTCATGGCGTCTCCCTGACAATCATAGCATCTCCCTGACACTCATAGCATCTCCCTGACACTCATGGCGTTTCCCTGAGACTCACTGCATCTCCCTGACATTGTAGGGCATCTCCCTGACACTCATGGCGTCTCCCTGACACTCACGGCGTTTTCCTGACACTCATGGCGTTTCCCTGACACTCATGGCGTCTCCCTGACAATCATAGCATCTCCCTGACACTCATAGCATCTCCCTGACACTCATGGCGTCTCCCTGAGACTCACTGCATCTCCCTGACATTGTAGGGCATCTCCCTGACACTCATGGCGTCTCCCTGACACACATGGCGTCTCCCTGACACTCATGGCGTCTCCCTGACATTCATGGCGTCTCCCTGACACTCATGGCGTCTCCCTGACACTCATGGCGTCTCCCTGAGACTCACTGCATCTCCCTGACACTCATGGCGTCTCCCTGACACTCATGGCGTCTCCCTGACACTCATGGCGTCTCCCTGAGACTCACTGCATCTCCCTGACACTCATGGCGTCTCCCTGAAACTCACGGCGTCTCCCTGAGACTCACTGCATCTCCCTGACATTGTAGGGAATCTCTCTGACACTCATAGCATCTCCCTGACACTACAAAGGCACTTCCGATACTTAAATGTTAGTTCCGCATTCATTTAACTATTCCCAAATCTCAACTGGCGTCAGTGAAATCCCATCTCTTTAATTAACATTTTTCAACACCGCCTTCCCCGCAGCCATACCCAGGGACTATCCCCTGACCCAGGGAGAGATAGCGGCCGCCTCCGTTGGCGCAGTGCTCGGCGTATTCCTAATTATCCTGGGCTTCGTGCTGTTCTGCCAGCGCAAACCAGCCGAAGAATTGGACGAGTCGGCGTCTCAGCCTATGCAGGTGTAAAACAACAGCCAGTGACGAAATCTCAGTTTGTCTCTTGTTTTAATTATCAACCATCAACGAAACAGCTTGAGTTTAGATAATTTTTGCAATGATAAATTCAATGGTTTTGATGTCATTTGCATTCGCGTTGTTTAGCGTGTCTGTAGGATTTCAAAGTGCGACCAATTGTGTGTTACTTGACATATAGCTGTGAGATTTCTGTCACTCTTTGTGTCCGTTGGGTGCGAGATTTCTGTCACTCTCTGTGTCCGTTGGGTGTGAGATTTCTGTCACTCTTTGGTTCCGTTGGGTGTGAGATTTCTGTCACTCTTTGTGTCCGTTGGGTGCGAGATTTCTGTCACTCTTTAGATCCATTGGGTGTGAGATTTCTGTCACTCTTTAGATCCATTGGGTGTGAGATTTCTGTCACTCTTTGGATCCGTTGAGTGTGAGATTTCTGTCACTCTTTGGATCCGTGAGTGTGAGATTTCTGTCACTCTTTATGTCCATTGGGTGTGAAATTTCTGTCACTCTTTGTGTCCGTTGAGCGTGAAAGTCCATTTGGCTTAGTCAGGTAGATTTGAGAACTAACGTCGGTCGCAGTATCGTAACTGAAATCTAGGTACAAATTATCCTTTTAAAAATTGAGTCTTGCGTCATGTCAGTCTGCATTCAGCATTCCCCCAGTTTACTCTGCAGTTGTCAACGACTGCATAAATTTTCAAACGATTCATAAATTCACCTTTATAGCATTAATCTCTGTTTTCTACCTGTTTGATAGTCTTGCTGTAATTAAAGCTGCTAATTCCTGCAATTCAATGTCCGGTCCGTTATTAACCCTTGTCCTCACCGTATCTCTGCCCATAAATGTACATTTTGGTGTTACATAGCAGTTTACAAATACGATTCGTTGTTAATTGCATGCAAAGTCTAATAAAGAAGTTGATTATTTAACCTATCATCTATTTTTATTGATTGATGCTTTTTTGATTGAAAACCCTGGTCGTTCACTCTAATCGGATCTATCAATATTTTTATTTAAATGCGTTTTTAATCATTCAATTTACGCATGCTTTTTGTGTGTCCTCTAAGCCACAACTGATATTTTTACTGCACTGGCGCGTGTAACCTTTTAGTGCTGTCGCACTTTAAGTGTACTCTATCAGTGCAAGTGCACTCTATAAGTGCAAGTGTACTCTATCAGTGCAAGTGCACTCTATCAGTGCAAGTGCACTCTTATCAGTGCAAGTGCACTCTTATCAGTGCAAGTGTACTCTATCTGTGCAAGTGCACTCTTATCAGTGCAAGTGTACTCTATCAGTGCAAGTGTACTCTATCAGTGCAAGTGTACTTTATCAGTGCGCAAAGCCACTTTATAATTGGTGCAATCGGTGCAGCAGCTGTACTATTTAATACTGCAGTAAAGTCGGTTTAAAATCTTCTGAAGGATCATATCGCCTATACCCTTTTATGGCTTATTGTTAAATTAATTATTAATAGTTGAAATTATCTAGTAGCCTAATTACAATATTGATTCCTTTATCAATTCGTTTATACTGTCCAAAACCGCCGTTTTGTTCTGCACTTTTCTAGTCACCAGTTTTCTTGTTGCAAACTTTTCTGTGCTAATATCCTAAAATTTTAAATTTACCTTTTATAGCTTGTATGTATTGTCCTAATTTAACCATATACTATTAGGTTCGTAAAATCTTTTAAAATTTTTATTAGTAAACTTTCGGGACCAATGGCTTCAATCATGCTTAACGTTGTTGCATTACCAGGCAGGGCCTTCTTAGGGTTATTTTTACTTGAACTGATAATTGGCAATTCCTGTCAATATTTCAATGTTATAACAGTTTCTGGCTTCAGCTACTGTTTGCTTTTTTCACTCTTTTTATAGCTGGCACTCGACTGACCAAACGCTTTTTTAAAGTACATTGCACAGTGAATTCTTTACTCTGCCCAATGTACATGTGTGCTGGCAAATTTGTGTGTTTATATTATGTACTGATTAATTGCACATTTCTTTACTAATGAATACATGCAAGAGTATAAATAAGTATTCACTTATTTATCAATTGTAGTCCGGTATATTCTTTCATGTGTTCTTTATTCTGTTAAATCTGTTTTCTTGTACCTTACCTCTGCATCTTGTATTGCTCTCATTCCTGGCCATATTTAGGGGCACCAGCCTCTCCTGAAGGTATTTTATAGGGTTAACAGCCACTCTACTTCCGGGTATTTTATTGTGTCAGCACCCTACCCTACTTTCGGGTATTTTATTAAGTCAGCACCCAACCTACTTCCAGGTATTTTATAGGGTCAGCAGCCCACCCTACTTCCAGGTATTTTATAGTATCAGCAGCCCTCCCTACTTCCGGGTATTTTATAGGGTCAGCACCCACCCTACTTCCAGGTATTTTATAGGGTCAGCACCCACCCTACTTCCAGGTATTTTATAGGGTCAGCAGCCCACCCTAATTCCAGGTATTTTATAGGGCCAGCAGCCCACCCTAATTCCAGGTATTTTATAGGGTCAGCAGCCCACCCTACTTTCAGATATTTTATAAGGCCAGCAGCCCACCCTACTTTCAGATATTTTATAGGGCCAGCAGCCCACCCTAATTCCAGGTATTTTATAGGGCCAGCAGCCCACCCTACTTTCAGATATTTTATAGGGCCAGCAGCCCACCCTACTTCCGGGTATTTTATAGGATCAGCAGCCCATCACCCTACTTCCGGGTATTTTATAGGATCAGCAGCCCATCACCCTACTTCCGGGTATTTTATAGGATCAGCAGCCCATCACCCTACTTCCGGGTATTTTATAGGATCAGCACCCACCCTACTTCCGGGTATTTTATAGGATCAGCACCCACCCTACTTCCGGGTATGTTATAGGATCAGCACCCACCCTACTTCCGGGTATTTTATAGGGTCAGCACCCACCCTACTTCCGGGTATTTTATAGGGTCAGCAGCCCACCCTAATTCCAGGTATTTTATAGGGCCAGCAGCCCACCCTAATTCCAGGTATTTTATAGGGCCAGCAGCCCACCCTACTTTCAGATATTTTATAGGGCCAGCAGCCCACCCTACTTCCGGGTATT
The DNA here is from genome assembly GCA_002269645.1 of Macrostomum lignano. Taxonomy (NCBI): domain Eukaryota; kingdom Metazoa; phylum Platyhelminthes; family Macrostomidae; genus Macrostomum; species Macrostomum lignano. Next base: position 28,217 of record NIVC01002270.1, on the reverse strand, counting down.
TTATAGGATCAGCAGCCTATCACCCTACTTCCGGGTATGTTATAGGATCAGCACCCACCCTACTTCCGGGTATTTTATAGGGTCAGCACCCACCCTACTTCCGGGTATTTTATAGGGTCAGCACCCACCCTACTTCCGGGTATTTTATAGGATCAGCACCCACCCTACTTCCGGGTATTTTATAGGACCAGCAGCCCATCACCCTACTTCCGGGTATTTTATAGGATCAGCAGCGCACCCACCCTACTTCCGGGTATTTTATAGGATCAGCAGCCCATCACCCTACTTCCGGGTATTTTATAGGATCAGCACCCACCCTACTTCCGGGTATGTTATAGGATCAGCACCCACCCTACTTCCGGGTATTTTATAGGGTCAGCACCCACCCTACTTCCGGGTATTTTATAGGACCAGCAGCCCATCACCCTACTTCCGGGTATTTTATAGGGTCAGCACCCACCCTACTTCCGGGTATTTTATAGGACCAGCAGCCCATCACCCTACTTCCGGGTATTTTATAGGATCAGCACCCACCCTATCAAGGTCTCTATTGAAGTATTTCCACTGCTCAATGAAATGGCCTCTTTCTCCTTCTATTTACAAGCTTCTTTCTATATATCTCTCCATTTCTCTATGCGCACTCAGGGTGTTCGAATTCGCTGTAAAAAAAACAATGCTGAGTCATCGCAGTCTGTCAGGAGTTGCCCGGCCTGGCCCTGATTAGCTGAGCTTTTGCTTGCTGACTAAACATGCTGGCTGAGAAGTTATAGGATAAACAGACCAGTCCGCGGTTGGTGGGCTTCTCCTGTGTTGCCGCCCGACTCAATTATAGATAGCCGGCCCATTTGGAATTTTTTAATGCGTGCCTTTTCTGTGTTGAACTGGGCATGTGTGTGACCTGCTGGCTAGAGTGCATGGATCTAGTAGAACAAAGAGTGCGCTTCTCTTTGGAGTCGCAAACTCAACCCGGAGTTTCTGAGTCACTGCCGCCCTCGATCTCATATCCTCCGGTCTTCCTCCCCCCCCTCGAGCTCTCAATTCCTAGGCCAACCTCCAGATCCTCAGTTGCTGGGCCAGCCTCCCAGATCCTCAGTTGCTGGGCCAGCCTCCCAGATCCTCAGTTGCTGGGCCAGCCTCCCAGATCCTCAGTTGCTGGGCCAACCTCGCAGATCCTCAGTTGCTGGGCCAACCTCCCAGATCCTCAGTTGCTAGGCCACTGCCACTCTTCCCTGATTTTCTGATTGAGTCCACACGATCTATTTATTGACATTGAACTTGCTCAGCAGAGTCAACTTACGCAGCTGGCATTGGACAGGAAGATCCGATATAAAAATATGCCGTCCCCCTTTTAAATCCCAAGAAATATTTGCATGCTTGGCTTTTGTGTATAGAAGATGACTCATCTATAATACAATAGACATGCACCGGAGACATTCTTGATCTTGAAATTTCATTCCGCTGTCCACGCAACTGACAGGACAGCCTGTTCGGGCCACAGTTCGACTTTTTTGAGTGACAGAGAGAGAAGACGCTGGATTGCCAACTGATTTTCAAGGGGACGCGCAGAATGCGGCCCTGCAACTGGGATGCTGGAAGATGCTGCAGGTGTTTATGTTATGCCTCTCTCTCCCTCCCTGTCTTGGCCTTGGGCGGCTTCGTGTTTGCCGAGCAAGCAAGCTCTTGTTTAGCAGAATGAATTGTTTTTACTTTCGCTGCCGTGTCGGCCTGTGCAGGCAGGAGAGGGGGGGGCCAGCAAAAGTGGGGAGATTTTTGGGGAGCAAAAACTGCCGATTTCCTGCCTCGTTTTGTCATTATACGAGCTTAGCAATGCGTCTGTGTGTAGTCTTGGGAGTCTCGGGGTTGCGCCTCTTTGCGTTGCTTAAGCTCGAATTGGTTCAAACAGTTAAACTGAATATACTGTGTTCTTTTCATGCCTTCGTGCCTTTTCGAATTTCTGTACTTTCGAGTTTGAGTAAAACTTCAAGTTTGCATGATTTCGAGTTAAATGTAGATGGTGGATGTAGCTTGTGAATGATAGGGTTTCAAGCTTGTGAATGATGTGGTTTCAAGCTTGTGAATGATGTGGTTTCAAGCTTGTGAATGATGTGGTTTCAAGCTTGTGAATGATTGGGTTTCAAGCTTGTGAATGATTGGGTTTCAAGCTTGTGAATGATTGGATTTCAAGCTTGTGAATGATGGGATTTCAAGCTTGTGAGTGCTGGGGTTTCAAGCTTGTGAATGATTGGGTTTCAAGCTTGTGAATGATGGGTTTCAAGCTTTTGAATGATGGGGTTTCAAGCTTGTGAAAGATGGAGTTACCAGATTGTGAACTATGGCATTTCAAGCTTGTGATTGATGGGATTTCAAGCTTTTGAATGACGGAGTTTCAACCTTGTGAATGACGCAGTTTCAAGCTTGTGAATGCTTGGGTTTCAAGCTTGTGAATGATGGTGTTTCAAGGTTGTGAATGTTGGGGTGTCAAGCTTGTGAATGTTGGGGTTTTAAGCTTGTGAATGATTGGGTTTCAAGCTTGTGAATGATGGGGTTTCAAGCTTGTGAATGATGGGGTTTCAAGCTTGTGAATGATGGGGTTTCAAGCTTTTGAATGCTGGGGTTTCAAGCTTGTGAATGACGGAGTTTCCTTCAAAGAAGCGAAGTTTCTTGGTTTTGCGTCAGTCCTGTTTGTGGAGGTGTACTATGAACTATGCTCATCTTGTCTGCTAAATTTACCTTATTGAATTTTTCCGCCCTTTAAAAAAGCCATTTTTAACAACACGCAGAATTTATTAATCACATTAACCGCCTCTAAGTGTACAATAATATGCCCGTCCTTTACTGCACTGACTGAGTCACACACTGCGTGGGCACAAGCCAGCCCTATATCACAGACGCTCTGAATTAATTCATTCCATTATAACAAGTCTAACACTATAGCGTGACTAATAAGAGAATCGGCGGCAGGGGTTAGCCAGCCTAGAAACTGCGCATTAAAATGGCACGCAAAACATTCCAACATACTGATTATGATCAGAGCGGGTGTAGGACTTACTTTATGTGTTGGCCTGGGTTGTGTCGCTTCTTCTCTAAAACTTAATAAATAATTCTAGCCTTTTACATTTTAGACTACTTATTTTAAGTAGAGTAAAGTGTTTTCTCAGTCGCTTTTTAGCGCAACAAGAATTTCAATACAATATTGTTGGATATGACCGGCCTGTTCACGATCTTGTTAATAGCTGATTTCACTCAGCATGCTGTTCTGCAACACCGTAACTACCTGCCTACCTACTATTATGTACCTACCTGCCTACCTACTATTATGTACCTACCTGTCTACCTACTATTATGTACCTACCTGTCTACCTACTATTATGTACCTAACTGCCTACCTACTATTATGTACCTACCTGCCTACCTACTATTATGTACCTACCTGCCTACCTACTATTATGTACCTACCTGCCTACCTACTATTATGTACCTACCTGCCTACCTACTATTATGTACCTACCTGCCTACCTACTATTATGTACCTACCTGCCTACCTACTATTATGTACCTACCTGCCTACCTACTATTATGTACCTACCTGCCTACCTACTATTATGTACCTACCTGCCTACCTACTATTATTTACCTACCTGCCTACCTACTATTATGTACCCAACTGCCTACTATTATGTACCTACCTGCCTAGTACGTGCTATGTACCTACCTGCCTAGTTACGTGCTATGTACCTACCTACCCACCTAGTATTATGTAACTACCTACCTGTCTACTATTATGCACCTACCTACCCACCAAACTACCTACCTACCTGCCTACCCTCCTACCTACCAACCTACCTACCTATCTACCTACCCACCAACCCACCCACCCACCCACCTATTTACCTAACCCACCAACCCACCACCCACCCACCCACCTACCTACCTACCTACCTACCTACCTACCTACCTACCCACCAACCCACCCACCCACCTACCTACCTACCTACCTACCTACCTACCTACCCACCAACCCACCCACCCACCTACCTACCTACCTACCTACCTATCTACTTAACTAACAACCCATGAAACCACTGACCTGTCGACCAGACATGCAAGTTTTCTGCCCTTATGCACTATACATACTGTGCCTACCATCTTACATAACATTCACCTACTTGGGAGGCAATTTTAACAGAAAAAGAGGACGGTGAAAAGTAGACAGAGAGTGGGCGCCAAGAAGGTGCCAACGCTGCAGTTGCAGGACAGCAGGTAAGAATCGACAACTGTTCGCGCTTTCACTTCAACAATAACAAGATGCTGAGAAAACATCACTGAACCACGCCCGATTAGACAAATTAATGGGGGGAGCAATTAGATAGAAGCGAATCGGAGCCCCCGCTGCGATTCGGGGATATCAAGTAGAGAAGTGGCCGCTGGTGGCGGCAGCCATTTTTGCGATTTTTTTATCAAACTGATTAAAATCGCCGTCTTCTTAGACAGATCATGCGGCGAGCTCCGAGGACTGCACGGCCGGAGACAAGTGGGTGGCTCCCCTCACTCTCCCCCCCATCAGTAGCGTGCTGGCAGCCTCTTGAAAACTAAAATTAAGATGGAACAAGAGAGTGAGAGAACCCTTAGCTATCTTTCCTTTAACTAAACACCTTACTCCGAATTCAAAGCTACTACTTAGTCATTGTTATATCATGAAATCAAATCCTATTTCCCTTGTCTAGTTGGTATTTTATTTTCAAACGATCTGCTCTCGTCCAAAATGCTTTGATGCAGATTGCTATTCTAAGAAAACGCAGGTTCCAGATTATTTTAAACTTCATCAGAATTTATTAATCAGGCCTATATTGGAGAAATTAATTAATTATAATCAAGCATTGTGTGAATTTCTATATGATCGGGAAGGACACGTGACCGAGGGCCCGTCCTTCATTCCCTGCTAACCATGCAGGCTACCAGACTTGCAAGCACTTGCTCTTGCGCTTGCAGGGAGGCACCGGAGGCGGTGTGGTGGTGCAACGTTTTGTTAGCAAAGCCATTTAAGAACCCTCTTAAATTGTTAAGGTGGTTGTGGGCTTTCGCCGAGAAGCCAGCCTCCTCCAGCAGCCGCCCGGCTCTTATAGTCTATGGCAGAAACCCCTACCCTAACCCCTGCGGCAACTTTCTCCAGACCAGGCCCACTCCAGCTGGTCACAATTCAACAGCTCTTGTCGGTTGAACAAGGCGGAAAATAATTCTCACTCTAGGAGTATTTAACTAGAATTTGACTGCGACCTGCGTGTTGAATTCTTCCTTTGGGTCCAATTAATTCTTGCCTTTGCCTTAGCTGAAGTCTGGCAAGCTCTGCTAGGGACGTTTGTTCGAGCTGCTAGGATTCAAGCAGGAGAAAAAAACTAAATTTCTGCTTGATAGATTGGGTGGGAAAATGGTAGATTGGGTGGGAAAGTGGTAGATTGGTTGGAAAAGTGGTAGATTGGTTGGAAAAATGGTAGATTGGTTGGGAAAATGGTAGTTTGGTTCGAAAATGGTAGTTTGGTTTGTAGAGTGGAAAATAGGTTGTTAGAGTGTGAAGTAGATTGATCGGTAGAATGGTAGGTTTGTTGGTAGAATGATAGATTGCTTAGTAGAGTGGTACATTGGTTACTATAATGGTAGTGGTTGGTAGAGTGGTTGATTAATTGGTAGAGTGGTAGATTGGTTGGCAGATTGTTAGATTGGTTGGTAGAGGGGTAGATTGGTTGGTAGGTTGGCTGTTAGAACGGTACGAGTCCGTAGATTGGTTGATCAGAGCAGCAGATTGGCTTAAGGAACTTGTTAACTGAGGCTTTGTTAAGAAGTTGAGTTGGTCAGCTGAAAAGGATTAAAGGATCTATACATAGTCTTAAACATAAATACTCGTATTAGTTTCACTGGCAATGTGGCCTCACCGCTGCCTCAAAGCTGTTTTGTACCTTCGAATAAAAAACCCTAGTAATTAGGGGCTGCAGTCGCAGCCCGAGAGGTCGATATGGGAAATTTTCTCGCTCGCGCGCGTGACACTGAGGTAGGGGGAGAGAAATCGGAGAAGGTGAAGAAAGGTGCGCGGACAGGATATCCCCGCCACCCCCGGGTCTGATGCCCGCGCTGCTGCTCCTGCCTGTGGGTTGCCCGTCATCGCCTTCTTTTGTCTTCTTGCCGTGAGATTTTGTCTGAGATGAGAGGTAGGGAAAGGGAGCAGAGGGAGAGAGAGGAAGAGAAGTGAGAAAAAAGAGGGGTGAGAGGGGAGGGTGCGAGTGGGAGAGAGATGAGAGAGCAAAAGAGGTGAGAGGGAAAAAGAGGAAAGAGAGAGAAGGGTGAGAGAGAGGTGAGAGAGGGAGAGGGGGTGAGAGAGGGGAGAGAGGTGAGAGGGGGAGGGTGAAAGAGAGAGGTGAGAGGGAGAGAGAGAGAGAGAGAGAGAGAGGTGAGAGGGAGAGAGAGCTGGGAGAGGAAGTGAGATGAGAGGGAGAGGGGTGAGAGGGAGAAGGTGAGAGAGAGAGAGAGAGGTGAGAGGAGGAAATTAGGAGGAAGAGGGGGAGGGAGAGAAGAGAAGAGAAAAGTGAGAGAACCGAGAAAAAACAGAGGAGTGGTTAGAATGCAGAGAGAGAGAGAGAGAGAGAGAGAGAGAGAGAGAGAGAGAGAGAGAGAGAGAGAGAGAGAGAGAGAGAGAGAGAGAGAGAGAGAGAGAGAGAGAGAGAGAGAGAGAGAAGACAAGAGAGCAGCGAGAGAATGGCGCTGTGAGACAAGAGCAGCACAGACTGTGCTGAATAAAGTTTCCTATGCAGATTTTCTCCCAGCAGGTCACTGTTTCCACCGCGCCTCGGGGCGGGAGGGGGGGGCTCGGTGGCGGGCAACCCGAATCCTGTGCTGAGTGAAGGGGTGTGACAAAATGAGGATGCATGCAAAATTATCGCACGCTAGCGATAGAGAGGCTGTATAGGCCACGAGAAAGAGGCGGGAGGCTCCGCGTGAGTCCTCGCCGTTCCGTCCTCACCTTCGAATTCCCTAATGAGGTAAATGAGGCCAATTATAGTAGAGAGAGCAGATAGAGAGGAGGGAGGTGAAGATTAGCGGACTCAAACTTGATGCAGACCGCCTGTCTCACTGCCTTCCCCACCGGTGCAGGGTTGATTTTGATGCTTGTGCTGATTTGTAGCGTTGCAGACTTGCTTCAACTGCGTAGGCTACGAGCGTACTAACCGCTACCAGCTCTGCTTAACTTGCCGGTAATTGCTTGCGTATAAGATAGAAATTGTATATTGCGAATTTCAGTACTCAGTTTTCTTAAGGACATCAACCCGCTTTTGACTGGCAATTTGAATTTAAGCTTTACAAGGGGATAAAATCCCAATTGGGGATCTTTACTGTTCTCTATCCACCTCTGGTCTCCCCAGCTCTCGCTCTCTCTACTCTCTCCCTGCTCTTGACATCCTCGTCTTCTCCCCAAGTCTTTTTGCGAAATCGTCCCGGCGAAAAATCACGTTTCTCCTCTCCCCAGGTGGGCCGCGGCCGCAGCGCCACCCCACTAATTATCCCATTTGCCTGTCTCCACCCGATTCGTCTCCCTTAGCCCTCCAGCAAGCGCCCTAGCCAAGGATAATTTTAAAGGAGAGCCTGGAGTTAGCAGTTGCCCTTGATACTAATAGTCTTTTTCGAATGTGTACAAAAACAGTTTAATAAAAATTTATTTAATCAACCAAACAATAAAGCTATGTGAGCTATGATAAACTTATTAACAAACTTAGTATAGAAACTGGACCTCAGCTTTGAAATTTTGCAATAGCAATCCGGCCGGCCCGCTCAAGGTTTGTGTCTCTTCTCTCTCATCTCCTCTCTCATCTCTTCTCTCCTTGCATCTCTTGTCTCATTTATCCTCTCATCTCTTATCTCATCTATCATATCATCTCCTTTCTCTTCTCTCCTTGCATCTCTTACCTCATCTATCAATTATCATCTCGTCTCTCATCTCTTCTCTCTCCTTGCATCTCTTACCTCATCTATCCTCTCGTCTCCCTCATCTCTTCTCTCTCCTTGCATCTCTAACCTCATCTATCATCTCGTCTCTCATCTCTTCTCTCTCCTTGCATCTCTTACCTCATCTATCCTCTCGTCTCCCTCATCTCTTCTCTCTCCTTGCATCTCTAACCTCATCTATCATCTCGTCTCTCATCTCTTCTCTCTCCTTGCATCTCTTACCTCATCTATCCTCTCGTCTCCCTCATCTCTTCTCTCTCCTTGCATCTCTTACCTTATCTATCATCTCGTCTCTCATCTCTTCTCTTTCCTTGCATCTCTTACCTCATCTATCATCTCGTCTCTCATCTCTTCTCTTTCCTTGCATCTCTTACCTCATCTATCATCTCGTCTCTCATCTCTTCTCTTTCCTTGCATCTCTTACCTCATCTATCATCTCGTCTCTCATCTCTTCTCTTTCCTTGCATCTCTTACCTCATCTATCATCTCGTCTCTCATCTCTTCTCTTTCCTTGCATCTCTTACCTCATCTATCATCTCGTCTCCCTCATCTCATCTCTCCTTGCATCTCTCACTGATCTATCCTCTCATCTCCTCTCTCCTCTCTCCCTTCCATTCCCTCTCCTTTCCTCTCTCATCTGCATTGGCCCGCCCAAATTTCGTTTAAGTTCTCCTTGGCCCGCTAGGCTGAGGAGAGGCCACTCCGGAGCCTCTAGACTTTCCTTCAACCCCCCCCCCCCAATACGGTTCCGCGCCCTGAGTCCCCCTGCGAGTCTAACGTGTCAAAAAGCTCTCCCCATCATCGGTTCCACCAGCCTCCCCATACAGTCTCGCGCTTCCGCCCGTTTAGACACGCCCGGTGGAGGCCCCCCCCACCGCCTTTCTGTGCCGGCGCCGACTTAAATGCCAATTTATTAGCAAATTAATTACTCCCCTCAGCCTCGCGCCCAGCCTCACTATTGTGCCTCATCACCGTCGTCATCAGCAGGGAAAAAAGTTGCACAGTGGCCAGAAAAATTAGTTAGAATAAGGAAGTAAGAAGAGTGATCAAAAGAAACCAGCTACTCAATTCTTTCTTGTAGCACTGCGCAGGAAGATCTGAAAATAGAAACTTTGAAAAAGAAAAAATTAAAATCTGCTTTGCGCTCTGAACGAAGCAGCGGGAAGTCTTGCGCCCGGGTTCTGCTGGACTCCGCAATCATCACGCAAGCCCGCTCTCACTGGAGCCTCTTGGCAGATGCCTCCCCCTTGGTGGCAGCCGCCGACCCTGCCGCCAACGAGACGATAGATGGGATGAGAAATCGCAGTTTCACCAGATGATCCCCAGAAACCGCACGCGGCCGCCAAGACCCCCCATTGTTCCCTGCTCACGAACGAATGCCCCCCGCTGAGCTGGGGATTGTGGGAGAGAGGAGGCAGGACGGTGGGTTGCCTAGACTTCACCGGCCTAATTGTAGCCACCTACCGTATGCTGCTTTGTGGTCGAGTATCCTTCCTGTTTATTTTAAGCTCAATTCTCAATGGCAATAATAAACTGATCGAATCTATTTGTTCTGTTGTGTACAACCGACCCCGACATCCGACTGACCCGATGCATCCTTGGATGGACAGTATCCCCCCAAGGACAGTGTCCCCCCAAGGACAGTGCCCCCAAGGACAGTGTCCCCCAAGGACAGTGCCCCCAAGGACAGTGCCCCCCCAAGGACAGTGACCCCCTCAAGGACATTGCCCCGAGCTCAACTGGCGCCCTCACCAGTTGGCACCCCCAAGTTGGTGCCCCCACTTGGTGCCCCCCCACATGGCGCCCCCACTTGGCGCCCCCCACCTGGCGCCCCCAATTGGTGCCCCCCACATGGTGCCCCCACTTGGCGCCCCCTCCACATGGCGCCCCCACTTGGCGCCCCCTCCACATGGCGCCCCCACTTGGCGCCCCCTCCACATGGCCTCCCCCACTTGGCGCCCCCTCCACATGGCGCCCTCAGTTGGCGCATCCCGTACACCGATTATACTAATCCTTGATAATTTGACCTTTCAATTGATAAAGTTTAACGAAAAAAAGGAACAAAATTTACGTGAATTCTCTTTTTTAAAGAATTGAAATTCATTTAATTGTCTAAGCGCGCGATGATTCATTAAATATTACATTTGCATTCGCACCTGTGTGCAATATTCACGCAGCTAAGAAAGAAATTACATGTATAATTAAACACTAATATTGTGAAGTGGGCAATCAGGTAGGCAGAAAAAGCAAACCGTATTGATAATGCATTAGTAATGCTCACAATAGTTTATTAGGCTTATCATTATGTATACGGCTGTGCAAGTGGCGACATATTTCTGTTTGCATTGCGAACCATTTCAGCCATTTGTGTATAGATATATTTATAGGGGCAAGACTGCCTCAGCTTGGCCAATCAGAGACGAGCACGGGCGGGGGTTTCCCCAAGGTCACGGCTATTCCGATTGGCTCGCGCTCCCAGGATTCCCCGTCGCCGACGGCCGCTGTTGCTGCTGTTGCTCGCCAAGGACGTCGTGTTCGAGGGCGCCGTCCTCGTCCATGACTGGCTCGTTGTCCTCGGACGAGAGTTCGGACTGTTCTTTGAATTTTTTGGACGCTTCCAAACTTTTCTTGTGCATGCCTGCCGAATGGGGGAAAAATTTGGCCAAATCAGTATTTAATTAGTAACAGGCATGTGGCATGTTGTGAGACTCTTGACAATGAGAGTCAA
>NIVC01002270.1:0-12500 GCA_002269645.1 Macrostomum lignano | reverse complement strand
TGGCGGGGTTGAGAAGATGAGTTGATGAAGTTGCTGGTACACGGGTTAAATCAGCTACAGACTCCACACCTCTGCGCGGGCCCCAGTGAAAGTCACTTCAGCCTTGGCCTGCGAGAGAAAAGTCGATTCGCGCCTTCTTACAGAGGTTGGGATTTTTATAAGGCCCGGCCACTCTTCAGCTAGAGAGAGAGGCTTAAAAAAGAGAACCAGGAAGGGGAATAACAAGTAGCTTTCCAAGAAAGCAGATTGAGTTATGGAGAGCGAGCGCTCCATGGGGAGCCAGCCGCAACCAGGAATTCTGTGGCGTGTTTTTCAACCCTCTTGCACCGCAATCACTGGCTAAATTGCCTCTGACCTGAACAGGTGCAAAATTATTCACAGTAGAGAGAGGCAGAGAGAGAGGGGGGGGAGAGAGACAGAGAAGGAGGGAGAGAGAGAGGGGGAGAGAGAGAGAAAGAGAGAGAGAAAGAGAGAGAGAAAGAGAGAGAGAGAGAGGGAGGGAGAGAAAGAGAGAGAGGGGGAGAGGGAGAGAGAGGGAGAGAGAGAGACTCACGGCTGCCAAAGGCTGCTGACGAATTGCTGGGCGACGGGCCGCCGTTCGCACCGCCGACGCCGCCGCCAGCGACAATTGCCGGGGCGGACACCGACGGCCAGACTCCTGTTGATGCGACCGCCGCAGCCGCCGCCGCCGCCGCCGCGGCGACTGCCGATCTGGCATCCCTGGCGTCGGATTCGCCGCCGTTGCCTATGCTGCCCGCCGTGCCGGCGGCCAGCGACATTCGCCAGCAGTCCTCGCGGCGGCGGCCGCTGCTGCAGCTGCCGCGGCAGCGGCCATACCATGGTAACCGCTGCTTGATGCCGTGCCGTAGCCCAGCTGCTGGTGCGCGGATGACGAAGCTGATGGAACGACTGGCTGGCCGGTGCCGCCGCCTCCGCCGCCGCCGCCGCCGCCAAGACCGAGCAGCTCGTGAATGGCGAAGCTGGCAGCCCTGCCAATGGAGGACTGCTGCTGGCCAGAAGTCTGCAGCATCGATGAAGACGGCGGCTGCTGCATCGGCTGCTGCATCGGCTGCTGCATCGGCTGCTGAGTCTGTTCAGCAGCTCCTCCAGCCGCATAGAATCTTGAAGCCGTCTGAGCCAAAAAGTTGTGCGAAAAATTCGGCAGACTGCTCATGTTCATGTCCAGATGGTACATGGCTAATCAATGCTGGTCTTCATACAATTTGTCTTAAGAAAGTTGAAGCGCAATTTGAAATTAATATAAGGCGCTGAGCTGTTGGGACGGCAGGAGTTGGGGTTGGGATGGGAGAGAGTGGATTTCACTGCTCCCCTGAGCAGCCAATACCGACAGGTCCGCCACGCCATCAGCTGTGCCAAGCTGGCCAATCAGCTGCGGTGCATCGGCTCCATGTTTTCTTCCACGCACGTGGAGGCTGGGGGAATTAATTTGGGGGGGAGGGGACATTGGGCTGGGCTTGGGGAGGCGCACTGCTAATGGGCTAATGACCACATTGCGGCTTGGGTCTTTGGGCCCGAGAAGAATAGCGCAGGAACTGAGGAAGCTGGAAAGAGGAGGGAAGGTGGCAATGATGATGAGGCACCAATTTTCTTCGCTTCCGCCCTCTATTCAAAGAGTTCGCGTGCGGGGCCGCCGCCAGCTTCCCTTGCATGATGATGAAGCTAAAACAGCTTCTGCAAGCCGTCCGTCACTCAGCACCAAATAGGCCAGTCACTCAGCTTCCCAAATCCCTTTCTCTTTTCTCCCAATCAATGCGCCTCATTCATCCCCATCTTTGTCCTCCGAGCGCTACCCCGCCTCCTTTCCTTTCTCTCCGACTCCCCCCACTTTTTTAATCCGTGAATTTTGAGCCGCCGCGTGAGATCAGGTGACACCCGTAACAATCTTCACCTTAACATGGCTTATTGATTGTAATTTGTAGCTGTTTGGGGAGGATCAAGTCGAGATTAATTTAGCCATGATTGCAGAACCAGGGTGTGCGGGCCTCAGCCTCAGGCAGGTCGACACGAAACGTTCAGTGCCCCAAACAGTCAGTGTGGTGAGCGAGAGACAAGCCAGTCAGGTTTAGTCCAGAAAACAAAATTCAAACCCTCACCCGAAGGGTGGAGCTATTCTTATATTTACTCGAGAACGCATGTACATATACAAACAGAGCGCGCATGTACATCGCATCCCTTGACCCCCAATCACAAACTAGCAGCATCTCCATCATCGAAAGTGAAATTTCTCAATAATCTGCCATAATTTAATTCCGGAAGTGCCAAAGGAAGCCTGGCCCTTAAAATTGCTCCTTTCTTGCGAACTAAACCAGCAAAATGGCATTTCCTGGCTGTCTGTTTTCAATTTCCAATTCTATGGAAAAGCATCCGCTTCATCGCTTTGAGGTCTGAAAGCAGCTTCTTTCAACTCCGCGGCCTCCTTTATGCTTGCTATTGTCCTGCCACATAGGAAGTGGCACTGGGCACTGGACCGTTGGTGCTTTCAAAACACCTAAATCTTACATGGCCTGAAAAATTTAAGCATCCAATTTATCAGACCTAAACTTTATCAGACCTAAACTTTATCAGACCTAAACTTTATCAGATCTAAACTTTATCAGATCTAAACTTTATCAGATCTAAACTTTATCAGATCTAAACTTTATCAGACCTAAACTTTATCAGACCTAAACTTTATCAGATCTAAACTTTATCAGACCTAAACTTTATCAGACCTAAACTTTATCAGATCTAAACTTTATCAGATCTAAACTTTATCAGATCTAAACTTTATTAGATCTAAACTTTATCAGACCTAAACTATATCAGACCTAAACTTTATCAGACCTAAACTTTATCAGACCTAAACTTTATCAGACCTAAACTTTATCAGACTTAAACTTCATCTCAGAGGCAAGAATTTTCAGCGCCAATCAAGCTTGAAAATTCGTGTTTTTATCAACCTTTTTGTTGACAAATTGTGAAAATTATGATTAAACGTTTTTACGATCGACCTTCTGGGAGGTCATGACGGTTGTTGCTGGGGCTCTGTTCCAGCAGATGAGTCTGGGCCTGAGTTCGTGCGCCTCCGCCCCATAATTTAGGGTAATCTGAGTCTGTCCTGTTCCCTATAGTCTGAGGCACTCCGCCAGCTGCTTTCATAACCCACCAGAGCAGTGCGTGCCTAATCGTTGTTTCTCAGAAAAGCTTATCAACTTAATCGTTTGAGGAATAGAATTAATCCAGAGACATATGCCTTGGCTTTACGTCTGCATGGGGAATTCCATGAAACAGCTTTTTCGCGCAGGTGACGAACAAGGCAAATCTATATTTGGGTGTTGGGATATTTTTGGGGATAATTATCCCCAACCGTTAATTGAAACTGGACTATGAGGCGGCAAAACTTCTATGCTAGATAAAGTTTTAGGCCAAGATTTTCCCTCAAATCGCTCCTATCCATGCAGTGTCGGTGAAAGATCCCAGCTGATTTAGCGAAGAAATGTTATAATTATATCTGCTACAGTCCGTCCGTTTTTAATCAGTTTATTTCCTATAATAGGCGAAAGCTAGCATTTTGAACTGTCATTTACTCACTGTTGCACATGTGGCCATCATCATTGTGCTATTACACCATATTAGAATGGATTTATCCCTTAATTTAGAGCCGCCAGCCCACTCAGCGGGGGGGGCAACCCCAGTATTGCAATAAAAATAAACATGTTGATGCTGCATGGGTGAAGACAGGGCCATATCATTAGCCTTTAGCTTTGCAAGCTTCATTAAGCATTTTGTTGTGCAATTCTAATTTCCTTGTAATAATTGCTTAATACCTAATTGGGATTTCGCATGGGTTAGACTGCAGGCAGCTACTGTTGGAAGGGGGTTGCAGCTTCACACGCGCGCTTTGAGGCGGGGGGGCGCAAAAGGGAGTTTGCGCAACCGGTTCAATCGTTTGGCTCGTCGTGCAGACACTGATTTCTACCTGCCTGCGTCCGTGACCAGCTCTATAGGGACCTGCCGGCCTTGACTGTCCCATCTGCTCGGGTCGGAATCGGCTGAGTGGCCTGTCTGAACTGCTTCTCACCTCTCTCATCTCCTCTCACTTCTCTCATCTCCTCTCACCTCTCTCATCTCCTCTCACCTCTCTCATCTCCTCTCACCTCTCTCATCTCCTCTCACCTCTCTCATCTCCTCTCACCTCTCTCATCTCCTCTCACCTCTCTCATCTCCTCTCACCTCTCTTATTTCCTCTCACCTCTCTCATCTCCTCTCACCTCTCTCATCTCCTCTCACCCTCTCTCATCTCCTCTCACCCTCTCTCATCTCCTCTCACCTCTCTCATCTCCTCTCACCCTCTCTTATTTCCTCTCACCTCTCTCATCTCCTCTCACCCTCTCTTATTTCCTCTCACCTCTCTCATCTCCTCTCACCCTCTCTTATTTCCTCTCACCTCTCTCATCTCCTCTCACCCTCTCTTATTTCCTCTCACCTCTCTCATCTCCTCTCACCTCTCTCATCTCCTCTCACCTCTCTCATCTCCTCTCACCTCTCTCATCTCCTCTCACCTCTCTTATTTCCTCTCACCTCTCTCATCTCCTCTCACCTCTCTCATCTCCTCTCACCTCTCTCATCTCCTCTCACCTCTCTCATCTCCTCTCACCCTCTCTCATCTCCTCTCACCCTCTCTCATCTCCTCTCACCTCTCTCATCTCCTCTCACCCTCTCTTATTTCCTCTCACCTCTCTCATCTCCTCTCACCCTCTCTTATTTCCTCTCACCTCTCTCATCTCCTCTCACCCTCTCTTATTTCCTCTCACCTCTCTCATCTCCTCTCACCCTCTCTTATTTCCTCTCACCTCTCTCATCTCCTCTCACCTCTCTCATCTCCTCTCACCTCTCTCATCTCCTCTCACCTCTCTCATCTCCTCTCACCTCTCTTATTTCCTCTCACCTCTCTCATCTCCTCTCACCCTCTCTTATCTCCTCTCACCCTCTTTTATCTCTTCTCTCACCCTTTCTTATTTGCTCTCACTTCTCTCATCTCCTCTCACCTCTCTCATCTCCTCTCACCTCTCTCATCTCCTCTCACCTCTCTCATCTCCTCTCACCTCTCTCATCTCCTCTCACCTCTCTCATCTCCTCTCACCTCTCTTATTTCCTCTCACCTCTCTCATCTCCTCTCACCTCTCTCATCTCCTCTCACCCTCTCTCATCTCCTCTCACCCTCTCTCATCTCCTCTCACCTCTCTCATCTCCTCTCACCCTCTCTTATTTCCTCTCACCTCTCTCATCTCCTCTCACCCTCTCTCATCTCCTCCCACCTCTCATATCTCCTCTCCCTCTCTCATCTCCTCTCACCTCTCTCCTTCCTCTCCTCTCCTATCTCCCATCTCTTTAATTTCTCCTCTCTTATCTCCTATCAAACTGATGCACCGATCACTATTAGCACAGCCACTGTAACTGGCGCTGGCCCGGGACCACACGCACAGTCAACCATGCAGTAATTTTTGCGCCTCATTTGCTCTCTGAAATAAATGACTGACAGACTGCAGGCTGCGCAGCTACACACCCAGGCATCCGATTGTGTTGGCCTGCTAGATGAAATACCTGACAGGTCATCTCTGCAAACAAAATCCCTTATTAAATCCCCCCTCCCCAATGCCAGGATATTTCGGCTGAGCTTTTATACCGCTGTATACCTAGCTTGATCAAGATGTTGATAAAATTCAGCAAGAAGCTGAATGGGGGGATTATTACAACTGTTACCCTGCTTGGCGGACTGTATGGTGTCCATCAAGGTTGGAGCAATCATTAGGCAATTGCCTTGATTAATTTGTGCACCGGCAGCGGAAATTGATTGGCAGAATTTTCCATTCGGGGAAGATTTTGATTGGGGATTTTTTTGCTGCCTGCGCCAGCCGAAACTTGAAAGCAATTAGCAAGCTGCAGGCTATTAAAGGTTTTGGTTGCGAAGCCGCTGCCTTTTCAGTTCGGCCCAGTTTCCAGAATGGAATTAATGCACCCGCCAGTTCGAAAATCATCGCATATCTTAAATTGGCGTCACCAGAAATACCGGGGGTACAAGTGGTTTTAGCAAACAATCCAATTTATAATCAATTAGGCCCATTATTAATGGAATATCAGCAGCAACCTTTGTTGTCTCACCTGACGGAGCAAATTTATTTACTTTGGGGGGAGTGCAACCGATGCACTCGATGATGCCTGCATTAAAATTAGTCTGACCAAAAGTTATAAATTTTCAACAATAAAAAAAAATTACAATGAAAACACAGAAAGGAGCCGCTTATCGATAACTGATCTTGGTTGCTAGGGGGGCGCAAGATGAACGGATGGAGGAATCTGCAATCTTTATCAAACGGTAGCTACACAAGCTTAATCTGTTTTTTCTACTTCAAAAGAAATCATTTTCAACTCAAGTGGTTCCGCAGACAAAGCATGAAGCAGTGCAGGAAGGAGCATTGCCTTCTTATCTTGATTTCTGTGCTGTTCTCATGAATGAGTTTGTATAGCGGTCTACTGACTAACTCGTGTGTTTTATTCAAGTGGAGCATTTTCACAGACACGTGCGCCATGTGCATGGGCAAGGGAGAGTCGCACACAGGACATTTGGTCACAACTTTTGAAAATACTTCAAAAAACTTTGATAAAAAACACAAAATAAAGAAAATTATTTGAAATTTTAGAGGGAAGGATTTGTCTGTTTTATGGGGCATCCTAAACCCGAAAAATCACAAGTCAGAAAAGCTCATTCCATTATAAACCCGAAATATCACAAACCCGAAAAATCACAAGTCAGAAAAGCTCATTCCATTATAAACCCGAAATATCACAAACCCGAAATATCACAAGTCAGAAAAGCTCATTCCATTATAAACCCGAAATATCACAAACCCGAAATATCACAAGCCCGAAATATCAGAAGCCCGAAATATCATAAACCCCAAATATCATAAACCCGAAACATCACAAACCCGAAATATCACAAACCCGAAATATCACAAACCCGAAATATCACAAACCCGAAATATCATAACTCGAAGTATCATAAAAATCCGAAATATCATAAACCCGAAACATCACAAACCCGAAATATCACAAACCCGAAACATCACAAACCCGAAACATCACAAACCCGAAATATCACAAACCAGAAACATCACAAACCCGAAACATCACAAACCCGAAACATCACAAACCCGAAATATCACAAACCCGAAATATCACAAACCCGAAATATCACAAACCCGAAATATCAGAACTCGAAGTATCATAAACCCGAAATGTCATAAACCCGAAACATCACAAACCCGAAATATCACAAACCCGAAACATCACAAACCCGAAACATCACAAACCCGAAACATCACAAACCCGAAACATCACAAACCCGAAACATCACAAACCCGAAACATCACAAACCCGAAATTTCACAAACCCGAAACATCACAAACCCGAAATATCACAAACCCGAAACATCACAAACCCGAAACATCACAAACCCGAAATATCACAAACCCGAAACATCACAAACCCGAAACATCACAAACCCGAAACATCACAAACCCGAAATATCACAAACCCGAAACATCACAAACCCGAAATATCACAAACCCGAAATATCACAAACCCGAAATATCACAAACCCGAAATATCAGAACTCGAAGTATCATAAACCCGAAATGTCATAAACCCGAAACATCACAAACCCGAAATATCACAAACCCGAAACATCACAAACCCGAAACATCACAAACCCGAAACATCACAAACCCGAAACATCACAAACCCGAAACATCACAAACCCGAAACATCACAAACCCGAAATTTCACAAACCCGAAACATCACAAACCCGAAATATCACAAACCCGAAACATCACAAACCCGAAACATCACAAACCCGAAATATCACAAACCCGAAACATCACAAACCCGAAATATCACAAACCCGAAATATCACAAACCCGAAATATCAGAACTCGAAGTATAATAAACCCGAAATATCACAACTCGGAAAGTTCTAGCAATATCCAACACTATTTTGGTTTTCGGGATTATGATATTTCGGGATTGTGATACTTCGGGTTTATGATGGCAAAGCTCAAAGCTTCTTCATCTCACGGATTCAACGAAAATTGGTCTGTCCCACATTTTTGTTCGAAGTTTATTTTCATACGCTTTGATTTCCCCTCTTAAACAATTATCGAATTCCTTTGGACAATGACAACTGTTTATGACTACTGAGCTAAAACCAGGAACTGGAGCTGCCTTATAATTATATAACAACCTTGGCACCCTTTTCAAACACGCGAATTCCACCGAAGCACTTGAGAACAGATGCTCAAGTGCCTCACAAACGTTGGTCTTGGTAGATAGAATAAGGGTACTGGTTGTAGGAAATGTGGGATAGGGGATTCCAAGAAGCTGTCAGGACATGCGCGCAATCATCAGATCCTCCTGGCGAACTCCTCCCACTGCCACAGAAATTTCACTCTAGCTTCAGACAAACTTGAGAGACCAACCAGCATATCGGGCTGATGTTAATTGCAATCACTGCAGAGGAAAGCTGCTGGTAATTCTCAGGTCATTTGTGTGACATGCAGAGCCCCTCATGGAGTCCAATGAATTGCTAAGTGAGCCAGCGCTCCGCTACTTCATTGATCGGTTATCGCGATTTAAAATCTGACAAATCATTTTTGAAAACCGAAATGAACAGCTCCAACTACGAGTATGCATGATGAGTTCGTGACAGATAAATTGTATCGATATAATTTATGACGCACTGTGTATGAGACTACTGAGAATGAAAAACCATACACACGCTCACGCAGGGTGTACAGCAGCCCTGACTTTCCAATCATCAGGCATGTACACTCTGTGTGCCTTGGTGGCTGGACCTCATGGCTGTGAATCTCATGACAATGACAACCCACAGGGCAACACGCAAGTCCCAAATATTTTCTGAATTCTGGTGATTTTCTTCATCGTTACATCGTTACAATGGCTCAACTTCAGGAGTCAGGGATGGGATTATCTGCTGCTGAGCATGCAGCACTGACATGGGGATAAAAAACTCACATTGATTGTATAAATGTAGATTTTATACATATTAAAATGATTGTGTCATTTATAATCAAAGTTTTCTACTATCAGTAGTGTAAAAGGCTTTTTAGAGTAGTAAAATTGCAACAACGTTTTCTTCGTTTTTTTCCCTTTTTTTAACGAAGCTGCTGCTCAAGCGACGGCTGCTCAGAATGGCACTGGTGGGCCGGGCTGCAGCTGCTGTTGGTCACCAGCGGCTTGCTGAACCTGCGGCGACTGCGCAGCATGGCACGCAGCATCCACATGCCCGACAGCAGGACTGCCGGCTGCGCCAACAGCCACAGCAGCAGCGGCCAGCGGTGGCACATCGACTGAGGCAAGATTGCAGGCTCGCTGAACAACAAGGCAGCAGCGGCTACTGCGGGTGAGTGAGTGAGTGAGCGAGTGAGTGAGTGAGTGAGTGAGTGAGTGAGTGAGTGAGTGAGTGTGTGAGTGAGCGAGTGAGTGAGCGAGTGAGTGAGTGAGTGAGCGAGTGAGTGAGTGAGTGAGCGAGTCAGCGAGTGAGTGAGTGAGTGAGTGAGTGAGTGAGTGAGTGAGTGAGTGAGTGAGTGAGTGAGTGAGTGAGTGAGTGAGTGAGTGAGCGAGTCAGCCAGTCAGTCAGTCAGTCAGTCAGTCAGTCAGTCAGTCAGTCAGTCAGTCAGTCAGTCAGTCAGTCAGTCAGTCAGTCAGTCAGTCAGTCAGTCAGTCAGTCAGTCAGTCAGTCAGTCAGTCAGCCAGCCAGTCAGTCAGTCAGTCAGTCAGTCAGTCAGTCAGTCAGTCAGTCAGCCAGCCAGTCAGCCAGTCAGTCAGTCAGTCAGTCAGTCAGTCAGTCAGTCAGTCAGTCAGTCAGTCTGTCAGTCAGTCAGTCAGTCAGTCAGTCAGTCAGTCAGTCAGTCAGTCAGTCAGTCAGTCAGTCAGTCAGTCAGTCAGTCAGTCAGTCAGTCAGTCAGTCAGTCAGTCAGTCAGTCAGTCAGTCAGTCAGTCAGTCAGTCAGTCAGTCAGTCAGTCAGTCAGTCAGTCAGTCAGTCAGTCAGTCAGTCAGTCAGTCAGTCAGTCAGTCAGTCAGTCAGTCAGTCAGTCAGTCAGTCAGTCAGTCAGTCAGTCAGTCAGTCAGTCAGTCAGTCAGTCAGTCAGTCAGTCAGTCAGTCAGTCAGTCAGTCAGTCAGTCAGTCAGTCAGTCAGTCAGTCAGTCAGTCAGTCAGTCAGTCAGTCAGTCAGTCAGTCAGTCAGTCAGTCAGTCAGTCAGTCAGTCAGTCAGCCAGTCAGTCAGTCAGTCAGTCAGTCAGTCAGTCAGTCAGTCAGTCAGTCAGTCAGTCAGTCAGTCAGTCAGTCAGTCAGTCAGTCAGCCAGTTACCGAGGATCTGCAAGCCGCAGTGCCCCAGGGCGCACAGCAGGGAGAACTGAGCCACTTCTCGGTCCAGCGACCTCCAAGCCATCCAGTACCCAGCAGAAATGCCTAAAAAGGCAGTCAGGCAGTATGAAAGAGGATTTCGTTAGTACACGCATATTTAAACAGCCACACACGCAATCATTAGGACTCAAAGCTACTCAACTGGTCAAACAGCAGCCGTACAGCCTCATCGCCAACTGCTGCCTGGGACAGGCGTACATCAATTCCGGCTTTAGAACTGTCTGAAAAATGCAATTGTTTGTAAAAAAGTAATTCTTACAAAACCGAAAAATGCATGTTGATCTTACGGCGAGTCCAACGCATGTGTACAGCGCGGCGGTGACCAGCTGCCATTCCTTGGTCCCATTCGGCAGCCGGCTGTGCAGCTGGTCGCTGTGACCGAGGATCTGGCTCAGCTTCGACCGGTGAACGTCTCCGTCGTCTGTCTCGCCACACCGAGTAGTTTCCGGGTTTTGAGTCGGCTGACTAGATCCCCGCTGCTCTGCTTCCTGCGGTTGGGTTTGAGTGCACATGCTCAGTGATTGCACATGCTCAGTGATTGCACATGCTCAGTGACTGCACATGCTCAGTGACTGCACATGCTCAGTGACTGCACATGCTCAGTGAGTGCACATGCTCAGTGAGTGTGTTGTGGCCTGCGCCACAATGACCTTCTCATCAACATGTTTTTTTTGGTGCATGCGAACCGCCCGGTCTGCCGGCCTAGCTGGTTTGAGTTGGTTCAGCCGGCTTTGGTTTTAGGCAGCCGGCGTGTGGTCTGATTGGCTGGCTGGGCCGGCAGACCTCGCTTTTCTAACCCCCCCCCTCGTGCGTAAAGCCTTACCCAGCGCGTGTTTTGATTGGCTGGGCTAGGGTGGGGTGCTCGCGGGGTCTGTTGTGTGAGTATTTGCGCTCAGGCCGGTTTGGCCCACTCCCCCATTTTTTGGCATACTATTTATTAGCTGGCTTGGAGCCGGCCGGTGGCACGCGGCTTGGTTTTTGCGGTTAGAGCTACACCAGCAACTGAGTAAGAAAACTATCATAAAAGTACAAAACTGCACGAGCCCTGCAAACTATCGGAACACTTCGTAGCAAGCTAATCCGTGCCACCCGCCGTCTCCGAGCTGCCAGAACAGTTACTACGGCCAAATAAACTGCGTTGCATGAGTCGATTTGACCCCGCCCGGTGAGCTTAAATTACGTTTATTCGGGTTGCGTTCGCGTTTTTTGGGGCTCTCTGCACGTGTCTTCCCTCCATCCTCGCCGCCTCATCGCTTCACCTACTCACCCCCTTGCTCACCTGCACTCTTCGATTGGCTTGGAGTGTCTGTACGCCCCAGCTAATCCATCACCTCGTATCTCTTGATTGGTCTGGAGTGTCTGTACGCCCCGGCCAATCCTTCACCTTCACCTCGTTCCACATTCACCTCGGTGACTCCCGGGCCGGCTCTGAGTGGCTATCCGCTCCGCTGACCGCGGAAGTACCCCGAGCCTTCCGTGACCAAGGAGTGCCTGTGCGCCCCGGGTCGCATCTCTTCCTCTTCCCCTCGGAGTGGCCATCCGCCTCGAGGAGCGCCAGTCGTTCGTCCTCTGTCCATCCCTCCGCCGGCGCCCGGGCAGTCCCGCACCGAACCGCTACCCGGGGAAACAAAACGACCGGGCTAGACGAGATCGCAGCCCGCGAGTATAACATTGGCGCCGAACAGGGACTGCTCCAATTAGTTAAGTGCTATGGCGGATGTAGACGATTTGATTCGACTGTTAGCCGAGCGTCTTCGCGCGGATGGGCCGGCACAGCCTCCGAGGCTACCGAAACCAGCGAAGTACGTGCCGAACATGAACTTTCGGCTGTGGCTGCGTTCCTTCAATGCGTACTGCGAGTCGGCCGCGATTGCTGAAGAACATCGCCGAAACATCTCATGAGTCTGCTCGACCTCTCGACCGCGTATGCTGCCGTCGATAATCTGAATCTCCCCGGACCTGATGCAGAGGAACCGCTGACTACGAGGAGTT